>JAMKCH010052415.1:0-54060 GCA_023653785.1 Ophioderma brevispina
GAATAAACAATCAATATCACGAACGAATCTACAGGTATACAAATAACTGTTGTCTAAGAAGTTTGTGTCCCAAAACGAAAGAGCGTTACAAATCTACAGGTATACAATTGACAGGTCCTTTAAGAATGTTGGTATGTCATAAAGAAGGGGTTACGAATCTACAGGCATACAAAAACGGGTGTGTAACAATTCAATTACGTAATACTGGATACGATACGAATCTACAGTTATACAAATTGGTGTGCGCAATAGCAAATTGTGTCTCAAATGCAATGGATAGTCATCCAAAACTCTGCTCGGCTGCGCCTCGCAGTTTCGGATTTACGAATCTACAGAAACTAGACAACTCTCCTTAAAGTCTGACTCAGAGATTCGAAATATTATTTTTGTGTGTAATAGTGAAAAATAGTCAACTAGAACTAAAGATAGTAACCTAAAATGCACAATTCCGAAATTTGAGATGAATTGGATTTTTCGTTTTGATGCAGTAAACATTTATGTGTAGTTTTACGTCCCATAGGATACTGTGTATAACAAAAATTCCGGATCCGGAATTTTATAACAAAGTTGTGATTTTCTATATGAAGGAATTCGATTTAAGCTTAGCAATTTCACACAGTGATTAGTATATGGACAAGCATTATGTACATGCAAAAAACACGATTATTTTGGAAATTGAGGGCGCCCTCCTCAGGAAATCTCTGGCCAGCGCACAGAAGTGTTGAAAAAAAACATGAGCGGTTGGCCGGACTTGAACTGTCAATTTCCATATTACTAGCACGGTACTTTTACCTCGTCCACCCTACTTAGTTTTAAAAAAAGTTGAGATTTTTATATCATCTGAACCGCTATGTGTACCATGTGTACCTAATCTTAAGTGCAATTCGGTCGTATCTGTAAGAAATTCGCAATTTTGTATTTTCTGTAAACGGACAGAAATTACAGCACAGTGGCCTTTGGGGCCGTGCGAAACAATCATCTGCTCATAACACAAAAGCGCAAGGTTGGGATCAACTAAAATGTTGTGAATAAGCTTTTCTTAAGCAAATCTAGTGAACAATGAATTAAGCAGGTTGTGTTGGAATCATGAAATACACCTTTAAGCTAACAAGCCAGGGTTGGTAGAGGAGCGATAGATATCATCGAAGGTGTTAGGTCCGAAAGGTTTCCATATGTAAATATACCATTCTGAGCGCTATATGCTAGTATAATATATATTAATTCATTCTTGTCTACCTGGTAAACAAAGTAGTTAAAATTTTCATTTAGAAAAATGGGTGTGTTTCTTTTCAAATTAGTATATAACTCGGAGTTACCCCGAGCAAATTCAAACATTCTTTTTGAATTTTGACATTCAAAAACTGTTCTTTTTAATGACATATTACAACTTTCTGGACTAATTTTTTGACAATAATTACAATAAAAATTAATGAACTTCTTTTTGAATCAGCTTGTATAGGGGAGTGGCTTATCTGCAAGTTCTCTTGAAATAAAAACATAACATTTTAGCAACGCAGTTAGAATCAATTATTTTAATTGAATTTTTGTATTAAATTAACCCTCGTCCCTACCTGCCAATTTTTTGTACAACACACCCGAGGGGGTTACACCCGCCCCCCCTCGTGAATTTTCATTATTGAACATTTTTGTGGACATCCAACTTTATGACCGTAAAATATGACTCATGCTATCATTTGCTATCGATGGTAACCAAATCTATTGTCTGTGGATATTCCTGCTTCGGACTAGGATGTTGTAATTTCGCCTCCCGAAAAGAGGGGGGTGTTGCCCCCTATCCATCACTTTGGATCACCTTGTGCAGTACCCAGAGCCCCGTGATGGTTTGTTTTTTGCATGAAGAGGCGTAAAATTTCAATTGACATTAACATTAAATAATGTTGCACCAGAAAAATGGGGTTTGGCCAAGACTGGAAAAAACCTTAAGGGTTGGCAACCACGATCTTTTGAACTTAAAAGTGAATGTCTTTATGAATTTTTGTATTTAGCTCTTGTTTTAATGCAATGCAGGTGAAATCTGGATCGTCCTTTTCTAATAGAAAGTGTTCTATTCCACGTTGTATAAATGCTTAGCATAAATTGATTTTCCGAAACGATTTGCATATGTTAATCCTCGGATCCAAAGATTGTCTGTCCGATCGCAAAAAAATCTCATGTGAGTTCACATCGTTAAAATCGTCTTAATCAGATATTAGGTTAGGATGGTTTGTTTCTCGAGGGGCAGTTAAAGAAATAACACTTTGGTTTGTATTTTACGAAATAACTTCAATGGAACTGTGTATAAGATCGGACAAAATGCTTACCATAGCAAGTATTTACCCTTCAATAGAGCTGCGTGGTATAATAACTTGGGAAAACACCTCAGACCATTGCCTGGAGGCACTTTCTTAGATTCCCCAGGGAGAAAATACTTCTGCTAAATAAGATCTAGCTTGTAAGAGTGTGGGCTCGAAAATAAACGATACCTTTCAAATGAGAGCTCTTAGAATCCCATCAATCTACTCTCCTATTATTTTACATCATAGCAATTAATAGGTAAAGTCAGTGTGCTTTCATTTTGTGAAAATAATTAGAATCGCGTCATCAAGTATACATGCATGGCATCAAAGAGTAGTATGATCACATTCGTCTCAATTTCATACCAAGAGCAACCACAAACTGCAGTGTTAATCTCGGCAGTTTGAAATATAAGATGAAGCGCTCTTTAGCTTTACTCCCAACCTCGTTATGTGTGTTTTATTTTTAATCAAGTTATCAAAAGCGATAAAAGAGGAACGAGAAACGTGCGCAGAATAGTATTGATGAACTCGGTCTATTCATGCCAACAGTGTGTCGTTGATCCAGCTAGAATTTTCGTGTCTAATCGTGGTTTCATGACGCAATCGTATCACACGCCTTCCTCTATTCATGTTTTAGCCTAGTCACGGGAGCCTCACAAAATGCTATACATAAATACAACTACAAATGCGTGGTTCTCGGTTTTTTCGGGTTGCAGCGGGGAGGGAGGGAGAGGAGGGTAACCAAGGTTGGAGGTTGTTAGGATCGTACGGAAACTTATCCAGACGTGGCCTGTGTAGGATTAGTAAACTTTGTCTCCATCCCACAGCAGCTCAGAAAACCTTCCCAAGTACCCTTTTTGCTTTTTCCGTGCCATCGGGAACCTCTCATAGAAATAACACGTGGATCATAGTTCCGTAAAACAAACGTTCCTTGTAGATTATAGAGAACTGCGTTTAAAATGGGCTCAATATCTAACTGATAGATGCTACACGCACCTTTTTTTTAAAACAGTACTTTCAATGTGTCTTCCTCATCTTGAGAATCTCTTGAAACCAGCCCAAAAGCATCAACTGTAGGGCATTTGGGGCGCATGGTTGAGCGAACAGGAATTGGGCGTAACATCCGCCAGGGGCATGATTAAATCAACGGCGCTTAATATGAGACTACTACGTTACCTGACTGGTATCAACATATTCTGTTTTGACAATTTCGATTCGTACTTTAGTAATTGAATACTTTCGCCACATAATTCCTTACCTCTAAAGTTAAATTCTTAGTAATTACAAACTTTCAGTGAATTTATCCAGCATTTTTCCTTATTCGTATAACAGTTTGTTGGGACATACAAACTCGATAAAAAAAACCTATAAGAGAAGGGACGGTGATCGGGGACGGTAAATTGAGTGTAGAAAGTTGAGACTGAGTCTAGGGAGGCAATGATGTATGATTAATACCATCGTGTCTGGGCATATAGGACTTCCACGTTTGGTTTCTTTTGCACTTGAATAAATAAGGTATTGCCAACTTTAAATTTAGGTGCATTATTTAATATTAAGTTTGTAACTACCACAGGCTTCCTTTCCCAACTATCCAAGATGCCCTTTCCAACTGTTTCAGAGCCCCTTCCCAGCTGCCACAGGAAACCCTTCTCAAGTAACCCAGATTCTCCTTCTCATCTAATACAGATGCTCTTATCCCAACTAACCCATAGCACCTATCCCAAATGCCCGAAAGTTACCCTTTCCATCTACATATGGCCAATTCCCAACTACCCAGACAACCCCATGGCCCTTTCTCAACTAACTCAGACTTCCCTTCCCAATTACCCCAGGGCCCCCGTCTCAATCACACCAGGGTTCCCTTTCCGACCTACCCCATGCAGGGTTCTCCTTTCCAACATCCCTATTTCACCCCTCTCCCCAACGACTCCATGCATGAAGTTGAAGCATAATTCAGTTCTTAAAGTTCCAATTTGGTAAAATGTTTCCCTCAGAAGCTAAATTTTAGCCGAATTTTAGTCCCAAAGCCTGCAAATTTCGGGGTACACATATTCCTACCAAAAAAGTTTGGATCCCCCGGGCTCTCACCATCTCACTCTCTCATATTCTCACTCTTTCTGATATATTGTTCCATTTTGTAATTTTTTACAGCCCTTCCAAGCTCGTGTACACTGTGAAAACAGTGATTACTAATTTAAACACTTATTTGCAACACGTTTCTAAATACTCTAAATATCTTTAATATCTAAACATCTTGTCGCTGAGTATGTTTAAAGTCTGAACATATTTAGGTATTTGACACCAAGTATTTAGGCATTTGATTCAAAGTGTTCAGAAATTTGCCATGTTTAATAAAAACTTTTTACACTACGTTTCTAAACATTTTTTTTTTTTTTTTTGCATTGTACTAAAACGCGTATTATTTATATAGAGCAGGAGCAGAAGATCACAGGGTCCTTATTTAGGGAGTTCGTTCATACCCGACTACATCTAAGGTTTGACACCTTTAGTAGTTAGTATGGACCCTCTACATCAATGAAAGGTAGTTAGTGGTGTCAAATTGTGGTGTCACTTTTTCAATAGGGGCCAATTTAAGTTTGCACAGGGGTCAAACGTTTAAATTACTCCAATCATGTTGAAATGTATGTCATATTGTCCGTTAGTCACAAGGAATCCAAAAATGTATAGTTTGTACCATCTATGACCATTGGTTTTAGAGTTACTGAGTAAAAATGGCTAAAAGTGCAAAAAAAGTCAAACTCAATTTGTACAGGGGTCAACATCGCAAGTTACTCTGATTATATTTTAAATGCTTGCAAATTATTGCCTGAGGTATGAGGACTCCCAAAAAGTATAGTTTTGATTATGTTAAATGTTTACTTACCGAGATAAAGGTCAAAGAAGGTCAATGCCAATTGGATTATGTTGCCCCATGACCTATTTTGTCACATACCATGATAACTATGCATTGCAGACGCTACAAACTATTCCTTATTTTGACACATTAAGCTAGATGAACAATTTGTTTCATTTTTTACCAAAATTGGAGCAACTTCTGATTTTGACCCCGTACAAATGGAAATTGACCTTTTTTGCACTTGTAGCCATTTTTACCCAATAACTCTAAAACCAATTGTCATAGATGGTACAAACTATACATTTTTGTAATCCTTATGGCTAGACGGACAATATGGCATACATTTCAACACGATTGGAGTAATTTAAAAGTTTGACCCCTGTGTAAACTTAAATTGACCCCTATTGAAAAGTGACACCACAATTTGACACCACTAACTATCTTGCATTGATGTAGAGGGTCCATACTAACTACCAAAGGTGTCAAAGCTGAGATGTAGTGGGACATCAACGATGATGTTTGACCCAAGTCCTTACTACCGCTCTAATAGAGATGCGGCGATGTACGCATGTACACATTCTAGGGTATTAAAAGCACCGAAAGTACACAATTAGGGGTTTTTACTTTGGAAGTTACGTGTTGAGTGTGTGATAAAAATGTTGTAAAAGTGAATTTTCGTCCCAATTTCCACTGATTTCACATGGTACTTCCACGGGTGATTTTAAACCTTATATGAATTCTAGAAATCCCCATCATTGCACAACGGCTAGTCCTCTCTTAAAGTCGTCTTATGGTCTAAAAAAACCACTCATTGAGGTTAGCAAATCATATCAATATACTTATTTAGAGGTGCGTGTTACCGATTTATGGTGTATTGTGTTCTCTCTTGATATGAGAGCCCTGGCACTTGCACATACACCGCCCGTCGATTACAGTGGGAAACAACTTGTGGTTTTGAATGGTAGACGCAAAATGCATGTTGCAAAGGTTTCCCACCCTGGGGTCGCGAAACCCCAAAAGGGGTCGCAGACCCTTAAGAACGGGGGCGCGAAGTTATTTAAATGAAAATGAAAGAACTTGCCAAAAGGCAGGAACAGAATTAGCAAATAAATATTAACTATGTCAAGCAAGCCAAACGATTTTGCAGGGTTGATTATCATTGAATTTGTATTTGATTAGTAACATTCCGCACGCTTCCCCGCGCAAATCATTAAAATTGTCACTTACATGACTGTACAAAGACCAAAATTGAACTTGATTATAATGAATTAGTCATGTGCAAATTAGAAATTTGCAGTGTTTTGACTAATCAAATTGAATATTTGTATTTGGTTAAATTTCCGTGCGCTCGTGCGCAATCAGTGTAAATAGTCACTGCAGAATTTTTTCAAAGACCCAAACTAAACAACGATTGTGGGTATATTTGGCACACCTCGTCGCACTTTGTTTTAGGCATGAGAGAGCACCATGCCCTTTGAATGTCGCAACCAAAATGTTTTTAAACTAAGATTGGTCCTGCTTCCTGTCATCAGTAGATTCAGAGCTTTCCGGTAGATTTAGGCGACCTTGTTTGCAACCCCCTTCCCCTTGCTTGAAAAATTGGATTGCCACCGAGCATACCTCTCCAACACCTTCAATTTTTTCTTTTGAGAATTTATTATGATTAATGGGGTTCGCCGCAAGCTAAGAAGTCAAGAAATGGGGTCTCGGTCGAAAAAGGTCTTGGATCCCGCCCTATTTCAATCGTGATAAGATTGATGGTTAACCACTAAACGGTCTGTTTTTTTGTTATATCTTGGGAATGAAATGGATTGAGGGCTCAAATTTTCAGGACGACAATGAGAAAATACGGCCTTTCATCTGATATCAAAATCGATACTACTTCCGGGGTAAATCAGGTGGGGTCCCAAAGACGATTGGAAACATGCACCTTTAGAGGCGAAGCCACACAAATACTTAAGTGCTAAGGGGGGTTCCATAGTACCCAAAAATTAGTTTTTTTCGGCCGATTTTCTTCTTGTGAAAAAATATTTTCGAACTCTAAATATGTAATTGTGTAACTTTATAGATGCGCTTCTTTCCATAAAACAAATTGCTAAAATTTCTCGCCCTTAATGAGATATTAGCTTTGGTCCCTAGGACAACCCCCTCCCCCCGTAGGAACCAACGGGATTGTGATTTTAAAAAAATAATAAAAAAAATAAAATTTAGCAAACCCTGTTGCCAGAATATTTTCTGCTTTTTTGTAGTTTTCAAATGCATGAAACAAAATTAATTATCTAATAAGAAAAAATAATTAACCCTTTTGTGCTGAAAATAATCAATTTCATCATCGAGCGACAGCGCACCATTGCTGGAAAAACCTATGGCAAATACATGTCGTATTTACTGTCCCACAAATACAAGAATGTACAAAATGGTAATGTCTGTGCTAAATATATTGCAAATTGATCCTTCCAGAGCAGATATAAACATAAAAACGATTTGCAATGGTTATGCTGTGGAAGCAGGGTCGCGGAAACATCATGTTACATTTTGACTGATTTTGACGCATTTCGAAAACAATGATTTGCCCTAATTTCCAGACCATAAACCGGAACTCATTTATATTGCACCTTTGGCCTTGTCATATAACCCCTCAAAGGTGGTATGAGTTTCATTTGAAAATTCCCTCGGGAAAGTGGGGGTCCCCCCTGGCACCAACGTGAGTGAAAACACCTTAGGCACTTAAGTGTTAAGGTGTCGAAATCAAGCCAATATACTTATCCCGAATCAATTAACCTGGCCTCTAATTCCGGTATGCACATTGATGAGCTGCTGCTTAGGTTTGTTTCAAATAGTAGCAATAAACAGTAGTTTGTAGAGCTTTATTCCATAAGACTATTGTTGAACTAGGTGATCTCATTTGGTAGGTACGCATCCCGGAATTAGAGGCTAGGTTGACCTGTTTCGCAATACTCACAGGGTTCGGACCTGATCGTTTATTGCATATCCGCCATTTTGGATTTTTGATCAATATTCCTATATTTTGTGGATTTCGAAACCAAAGACGATTTTTTTCTTCATTTTTTTTAGTCTTAAATTAATCCTTATCCAATTATCTTTCATATAAAACATGTTAATGGCTTGTCTTCCACTTAATTTTCTTCTGATGACTATTTTTGTGAGCACATGAAAAACAATAGCTTCACAAAAAAAAAAAAAAAAAAAACGGTATGCACATTGATGAGCTGCTGCTTAGGTTTGTTTCAAATAGTAGCAATAAACAGTAGTTTGTAGAGCTTTATTCCATAAGACTATTGTTGAACTAGGTGATCTCATTGGGTAGGTACGCATCCCGGAATTAGAGGCTAGGTTGACCTGTTTCGCAATACTTCAGGGTATTTTTTTCAACCAAGTAAAACTACATAGGTACATTGGACACACAGGGACATGGATCCACCTAGGAATACAAGAGGCCCGCGGGATTTTAAGACCAAAATTGTACTTGATTAAAACAAATTTGCGCAGTATTACAATGTTGTACGAATATGCAGTGTTTTCACATTTGTATAAATGTTGGTAGCAAGGATGTTATGTAATCTGGAATGATAGTCCTTTTTGTAGTGTACAAGCAGTAGTCTAGCAGATTATATAGGTTCCCATGCCCATGCACCCCCTTAAAACTAAATTCTTACATGATTTTTAGAATCTCTACGACATCTACTTAAAAATTCTGATGTTACCAAAATCAAATATTGTCCCACGGGGTCCGTTTGGCGGCTATCTTGGATTAAGAGGGATTAATCGTACAAAGTGGTTCAGTTTAGTTGAAAAGTATCTCAAATGATTCGTCTCATCATAAGGAATCAGAAAATATATAGTTTGGCATATCTGTGATGTTCAGTTAAAATGCGATAACGGTCATTTAACGAATCAATGACGAATCAAAAGTGAAATGACCTTTATCACATTTTCACCCATATCTCTGCAAATGAACATCACAAATATGCCAATGTATATATTTTCTGATTCCTTATGATGAGACGAATCATTTGAGATACTTTTCAACTCAATCAAACCATTTTATATGACGGATCTCTTTGGATCCAAGATGGCCGCCAAACGGACCCCGTGGGACAATATTTGATTTTAGTAACATCAAAATTCTTTAAGTAGATGTTGTAGAGATTCTAAAAATCTTGTTAGAATAATAGTTTTAAGGGGGGTGCATTACATTGTATTCTGCTAGACTACAGGTCGCTGACATTTTGGCTTTCGTTCGCATTTACAATTACAATATTGACTTTGTGCGTGTACTGTGGGTGTTTTGTTGTCCGCTAAGTAGGTGGTTTGTGCGCTTTAAGATGGAATGATTATGTGGGCATGCTACTAAGTGACTTTGAACCCGAGGCCGATAAGTATCATGGGAACTGGCATTTTTAACCGTTGCCAAGATTATCCCATAGGACTATATTGATCTAGGGTAAGCGAGTGAAATAACCTGTGACAGCTTTGTTAAATTTGAAAGGACCCGAAACAGACAATTTCAATTTGCACGTCGCTCACAGAGACCTGTCTATATATATAGGGTGGAAAATCCTGGCTGTCCCAAACTGTCTTGGCTTTCTGGGCATCATTGTAAAGCAGTGTCAGAACACTTAATGGTGTACCCAAGCTATATAAGACAAAACAAACATATCCCTTAAATCCCTAATGCCATTTTTGCCACTTCTCAAAATTCACGCGGACCCTTGCCTTGTGTTTTGTGGGAAATTGCTCCTAGATCTAACAAGACAATAACGCTACCTCCTTTTTTGCGGTGATGGTAAGGTTGGTAGTCATTTTCCTCTAGGGACTTAGGGGATTAAGACAGTACCAGTAATAAATTCTTATCAAAGTTAAATGAACTATGATAGTAAGTGATTATTGTATTTTGGTCAGCCCACGTAGATTCAACAACACCAGCATGTAAATCACTGGGCCTCGTGAGATAAGTAGGATATGCATCTGAATCGTTGTAAACCGCGTGTCCACCTTTCATTCACTAGTCAAACTCAAAGAATAAGAGATGCCGCTATTAACCAAAGGCAGAGGGAAAGCTCAAGGCGCAATCACGTTTTCTTCTGCCTAGGCTACTTACTATGACCTATTTTTGTGAGTGTGATAGGAAAATAGCTTATTGTAGAAGAAATAGGATGAAAGATAACAAAGGAAAGAAAGAAAGAGAATAAACAGATAGACACAGAAACGTCATAAAGGTATTATGATATACAAATATTTGAAAGGGTCCTCTCCTCTCTCTCGTCTCTTGCCTCCCTTTCCTTTTTACAATACAATACAATTACAACGGCATTTTGAAATAGCGCCTTGCCAAAACAATGTCAAAGCGCTTTACAAAATAGAGAGTAATTACTATTTAGCCTAAAACATAGTAATACAACATGTATTGTAAAAGAGTAACCATGAGATAAGTACTTAATATCGAACTATAAAATAAAAAAGAAAACAGCTGCACAATTAAATTTTTTTGACTGTGTTTGTAGCTGTCGCCGTCTGTGTTTCCTGTTTTCTAGAAAATACTAGTCCTCTTAAAACGGCATCCTTAGTGATATGGTTAAGCCACGGTTTGCCTGATTTGCTACATATTTTTGTATTTAAAGGCTGAACTCAGAGTTTTCCTGAGGAGGGCGCCCTCAATTTATATCTTTTTTTTTTTGCCTAACAAAATCCTTTCGATATACTAATTCTAATTCTAGCTCAACTCTGAATCCTTTCATATTAAAATCACATCTTTATTTAAAATTCCGATTCGGAATTTTTTGTTACACACGGTATCCTATGGACAATTTATGCTACACATAAAGGTTTATCTGCATCAAAAACGTAAAATTCGATTCATCTCAAACTTTGGAAACGAGCATTCTATCTATGATAATTTCTAGTTGATATTTCTCATTACTGAACAAAAAATGTAATTTCAAAAATGTCTGAGTTAACCTTCAATATTGTTGTGATATGATTTCTGCACATTTAACCCTTGTTTTACCAAGCCTTTTTTGTAACACGGTTTACCAAGGGTGGGTGTTACCACCCCTCTCCTCGGGAATTCATAATAAAGCACTCGGTGCTTATGATTTTGATAAGAATGGATAGCTATTGTCCTCCTCTTTCAATTGATACCCAAATATATACCAACATACCGAGTATGGCGTCAAATGGCGGGAGTGATAAAATTGTCACTTTCCCCAGAAAATATGCCAAAGTCCAATTTGGCACTAACAAGCTAGGAATATCATATTTTCATGCGGTTTTCAGCTATAAATGATAGCAATTGACTAGTTTTACAAAAACACAGAGCCATACTGTGTGAAATATTTTAAAAATATGTACTATAAATTATTTTTGGGTGGCGACCACCCCCACCCATTACCTTATACGCGGTGAAGATGCTGCAATTGCCTTCAGATTTTTTTCTCTAAAATGAGCGGAAAGGGTGAGAAAACAATTACATGCAGGAAGCTTTTTACCAAACAAAGCTTTTGGCGTTTTAGCGCACCGGAGGAAAGTTCACGGAGGGTGTAAAGCGAGGGGAAATTATTTTTCACAAACTCGACTGAGGAACTGATCCATTAATCTGAATAAGTTGACAATGTGTCTCACCTTTTTCGCCTGTAGCTTTAAGTAAATCACAAAAACACAAGTACACAAATACTAACAATAGAAATTAGATTTTTTATATGAAAATAGGGAGGATAATTATGCGGGTTCACTTCTCAGGCGGAATACATTTTCTATTTTAAAATCAAAACAGTGAGAGTTGTATTATAACTGCGCTATTTAGCATGTAAAGACATACAGTGTTAGCTTTCTGATTTTGTGAAGTGTAAGCGCTTTCAAAATATCAATATCGACACAGCTTGAAACTGATACACTTTGTGTATGTTATTTCGATGCTAGATCCATAACAAAGTATGATTGACAGTTTATCGATAAATATATTTTCTGAATTTGACACAATTAACCCTTAGAATACCAAAGATTATAAACATAAGCGATTGTACACAGGTATTTGTTTCCCGCCAATTTTGAATTAAAAACACTTAAATATTTACGTAAAGCAAAGTGAAAGGTCCTGGGTGGTGTTCAGCTCCTTTTAATTTTAGGCGTGGGGTTTTCCAAGGTGATCCTTTATCACCTACAATTTTTCTCAAATTAAAAGAGAACACCCATGGGTATAACTTAGAGGGTATAGACGATATATAACATTGCCCTTTGCTGACGATTTTTGTTTGTTAACCACCGACAAAAGGAAACATCAAAAACTTGTGTCTGAAATTCTGGATATAACTCGGTCAATGAGTCTTACTCTTAAAACCTGTAAAATGTAAAACCATGTCTATTCGTAGCGGTACTCCAGCTAACTGTTCTTTTATGATTGGCGATATTGTGCTAAAATCATTGCAAGAAGCACCGGAGGAGCGATAGATATTATCGATAGGTCTCCGGTAGGTGTTCATCGCTTTCCTAGCGGATAGAATCAGAACGGTATATTTTCATATACAATTTATATTTTCTTTTTGGAAATTTAACTACTTAGTTCTCCAGGTAGACAAGGATGATTATTTATCAATCTTTCCCTGGAGATGGCCAGTGCACGGTGGTGTTGAAAAACAAATCTATCGCTCCTCTGCCAACCCTGCTTGTTAGCTCAGCTGGGAAGAGCGCCGTGCTAGTAATACAGAGGGTCGCCGGTTCGAATCCGGCCAAGCATACATGTTTTTTTTTTCAATTTGTAACCTTGCAATCTTGCCTTATGATAGCTACGAAATTTAACGACTATTACAATGATAAAAACACCTTATGGAACACGCATCCTGTTTTTATAGTATATATTTAAGAATCCCTCTCCTATATATGGTACGTCTTTTTTATTCTGGGAAAAGAAACTGTAAAAGGTTAAGAAAATCGCCAGATGTCAGCACATCAAAATATTTATAAATTATAGTGGCTCTCTGGATGAAACTACCATAAAATAAAGTTGAAAGAAACGTTTACGGCAACGGCAAATTTTACGGCAGCGTTGTGGAATGGCGGTCTAGAAAACATTCAGAAGAGGCTGGAGGTCCGATATTATATTTAAAAAATACAGGATTCAATAATCATTTTTTCATTACATTATGGGCAGTGGCATCACATTAAAACAATTTTATGCGTTGGATATACATGGATATTCACAGACGTTTAGTTCACTTAAATAATTCAGAAAGCAGTCCGAACGCAAAGCCGCGGTTCAGATGTTGCCCACGCCTGAGTTGGTCTGTAAAACTGCTGCATTTTCCTAATTTTGTGTTATGGGATTATATTTCAAGGCAATATTGATAGTGCAGATTAAAGAAAATATGTGGCCGTATCTCATAACAAATGCAACTTGTTATAAGATACAAACCGTACCAAATATCATATCAAAAGTCTAGAAGAGTAGGGAGAAGGGAACGTGCATTAGTATAGGGGAAACGGTTTACATATTATGGGTTAAATTTGAAAATCGTCAAATTATGTGTACCGATGGGTTTGTCTTGTCGTGATTAGAATATATCGTTTGCCCCTCTGTGGATTTCCATTTGGTTGTATAAAACCAGACGATATTGGTTGCAAAATGCTACAATAGCCCACAAACTTAAACTTACCCTCTAAATTGCATATTCAAGAGTCAAACAGAAAGTTTATATACATTTTCTGTTATGGTTTGACAGGGCGAGCTACTAGCCATAAGTTTCAACAAAATCGGAGCAATCTGAAAAATTAATCGCTCCATGCTGACCTTGAACATGTTGAACGTTTTTAGTCTATGGTAGTAATAAGAAATAATAATAAAGGTCATAGGTAAGGCACAAACTACCTTATTTTAAACCTTACGAGTCGATAGAGCAGTATAACTTCACAACCATTGGAATAGTTTCAATTTTTACCCCTGTGACTTTCTCACCTTTTATTAACATGTACCCTACTATGGATTTTTCTAGACTTTTGATGCATCAATTATGGCAATGTCTTTAAATGCGTTTAACATATATTATTTTTATTACATATTTTTCAATATCAATATTTATTTGTTAATAACTCGATTTCCGTACACCCAGCAAAATGTTCATATTTTAAAGGTGCAACGAGTGATTTCATATATCAAGTTCCTCTAAAAATATTATAAGCCCAGAATTTTGCACTGATGTAAAGCTTTCTATAAAAAAAAATCCCTTACCTGAAAGGAGTATGTTGAGTACAATGTAGTAACTTCTTTGGTACAAAAACTTTGGTTCATAGTGGAGCAAATACGAAATTCGGCTTATGTTTTATATTGAAATATAAATCGAATTTTTTTCAGGCTTTTAAGACATTCTGTAGCCAAATCCAACACTGTAAAAACAAACAGTGATTAAGCACATTTCTATACACTATTTGCACCACATTTTAAACATTTTCAAATTGGTTTCATATCTTAACAGAAAATATCTAAACATGTTTATAATCTAAACATGTCTAGGTATTTGACGATAGATATTTAGGGTTAAGTTATGAACCACCAACTCACTTATACAAGGTAGTCTATGGAGAAATTAGCAACTCTGAGCATGTTTCTTCCACATTTAAAACTCTCACAGAGGAAATAAAAGACTAGCACGTCAAAGCACAAGCTCAAATCACCACGATCAAATTTTCAACATATGGTGACCAGAAAATTGTTTAGTTACGAAACATTAACTCACGATATGTCAAAATGTAGGTACGCCCGAGTGCGGGGCAAATCGATGTCAAATTGATGAGCGCGGAGTAAATTGCCTCAAATTACTGTCCAAATGCCATTTAATTTGAGAAAACATACCAATCTACGTACCATGCAAATCGTGAAATTCAACCACTTTTTAAATATAACTAGTACATTTTTAGATATTTTACAGCATTTTTTTCAAATGTCATGCAAGAAAATAATCCACCTAAGATTGTTTATCGTTACGGCAGGCAGGTTAGTTTTGTATAACCTTATACACATGACATCAACTACACATAACACAATGTATGGATGCGTTGAAATCACTCCTGTACCTTTAAAAGCTGAATCAGAGATTCCCGATTGAGGGGCGCACGTATTTTTCAAACAAATCGTTGTTTTTGCATATACATAATGCTGTTCCATATACTAAACTGTGTGAAAAGACTAAGCTCAAATCGAGTCTGTCATGATAGAAAATCACGACTTTGTTCTAAAATTCGGATCCGGAATTTTTGTTATACACGGTTATCCTATGGCCCTGTTATACTGTGCACAAAGGTTTAATGCAGGAAACAAAAAATCCGGATCTCTAACTTTGGAATTAAGCATTTTAGGTAACTAAGCTTTAGTTCTAGCTGATTATTTTTAGTACTACACCAAAAAAATTATATTTCGAAAATACTCTGAGTCAGCCCTTTTTAAAGTTTGTGTTTCTTCAGAAACCTACAACTCATTATTTCATTTTAAGATAAAACGGGTACTTTCTGGTACGGTGCGACACGTTATACTTTATTAAACTATAGCTGCAGGATTTCCTTTTATGCTTTCATGAATTTTAACAAGATAATTAATAGTGTATCTTAAAAGTGTGCATATTTCGAAGCAACATTTCACGTTTTAATCGATTTCTGGAACCTGATCCCACGCAGAGTGAGTGCCAATGCAGTTTGGCTGCTAATAATTTGTTAGTATGATTTATGAAGAGTTTTATTGGTAAAAACTTAATGCTGAGCGATTTCCTTCGTAAAATATACGATTCTCTTCAATAGAACTTATGAGAGATAAAAGAGAGCTTAAGTTCATTGCTCACGCTGGGAGGAAAATACTTAGGCCTATACGTTGTCACCAATCATCGATTATAGGCGCATCTGCACATGTCAACGTCATCTGCTTCAGCTCAAGAAATCTAAGGAAAGCAAAAAGTGTAAGTCACACATGAAGGATTGTCAGCGGCGTAACCAGACCATGGAGGTAGGAGAGAAGGAGAAAGCTCTTTCAAAACCCCTTTGACCGATGATCATCGCCGCGCTCGTAAAACAGGTCGTAAAACTATTGTATTGGTACAATACCAACACGAGATAAATATTAATGCTAAATGCATGTGCATCAACATTGCATGGATGTACATAGTTAAGCAGATAGCGATATATATTGTAAGAATTGTGTATTTCTTTATAAAAGCATGAAACTTGGCATAAATGTTTAAAATTAAATACTGAATATTGAATATTTTAAGATATGGAACCACGTCACCGTCAATCATCTTCAAGGTCAAACAAGGTCATTTGGGGGGCAGTTGAGATCATTTGAGGTCATGGTTCATTTATTAAAAGTAGGAGATAGCATGATCCTTAGATGATTACATTGATTCTAGTTTTACTCGTACTTTCAGCCTTTTTAAAAACTTGAATGTTTTAACGCCGGTATTTCCTTAAAGGATGAATTGGAGACGAAATCTAAACTTGCATGGGAAACAAAATGCCTTATTTAAACAATGACACCAAACTTGACAGTGCCCGAAGTTGCCCGTGTTTTTGAAATTTGTCCCGAAAGTTGCCACATATTTAGTGAAATATAGACCCTTGGCGATTGTTTAAAAAAAAAAAAATGGACGTCCATTGCCATATTTACCACAGCCATTGTAATGTACATCGATGGCAAGTGTGATGCAAATGCATTCAGCATTACTTGATTCTCGTAGACGTTTTTTAATAGTTCAAATGTAATCAAACTTATTTTTATAGTATTCAGGTTTTTAGGAAATATAAAGATGAATAAATTGTATCAATGGAAGCATATTCAACGAGTAGTCCTAGGCCTGGCCCATACATTTATTTTGCAAGTTTTGGTTTTTTTCAATACATTGGTGGACAAGGGGCTGAGGGCAAATTTCACAGAGAGGGGGATACTTGTCGGATGAAGAAGGGGATTCGCCCGTATTAACTTACACTGAGCAATTTTTGGGGGGAGGCAAAGCACCCAATAAAGTTAAAAACCTCAATCATTTAAGATGGTTCTCTGAAAAGTGGCAGCACCAGAACTGGGTTTTTGGGGGTATCGAGCAATAATGGCACATTTTTTGAAAAGCGCCCCCAATTTCAAAAATTGATATTTTGGTCATCAGCTTACGTTGGTAATGTCTAGGGAAATATACCTGCGTACGAAAATGCTAAAAAATGTGTATTTATCATAAAATATGCGATTTTGTCGACTTATAATTGGGATCCAGATTGGACTTAAACGGCAGAGCTATAATGCTACGTTTATGTCCGTCCAAGTTTTGGAAAATTTTAATAGTGCCACCTTGGCCAAAATACCTTCTAACTTGACTTGCCTGAACAATAAAAACAACTAATGGATGAGCGTAGACACGTACATGGCGCTTTTTCCTCCCGGCTATTTCACATTGGAAGGCTGTTTCCAGCAGCCGTTGAGTATTATCCGGAGGAAATCTCCGATAATTAATTCTAATTACACATTCCTTCGTTTGTGACCACATACATTTTCGAGCTTAACCATTCACAGGTTACTTTACTAGCCCGTTCACCAAAGGCAACTGTGTAAAAATCTCAAAATTTTTAAAAATTTGGGGCGCTCTCTTCAAAAAAATGTCTATATTCTTTAATAGAGCTTTCTCTTCCTTCCTCTCCTACCTCTAAGGCCCATTTTACTCAAGTGAGTGCTGTCTGCTTCAAAAATTCAAGATTTTCCTTAAAATGCATACAGCTGTGGTGTGTTCTACCTGGCCTATTTTGACTACCCCTCTTCATGACCCAAAAATATGTATTCATGGCCCCCAGATCCAGCATATGATTTTCCCCTTTTACAAATGTGTGAACCGTCACAAGGTGTAAACGTATAAAATAATATATATCCGATTCTTCTATTTTGTGGCTTTTGTGATTAAAAATGTGATATGACTTGTAGCATTTTCAAACAAAGTTCACCGAAATGTATTCCCAGTGAGCTATGTCCCTTTATCTCTTCACTGAAATTCATGTTATGTTATGTATTAATCTTAAGAGATAAGAGGACATTTCCAGCAAATATGCCCCTCCCATTTTTTTAACATTTACCAATATATTAAAACAAACCTGAGGAATAAGCCGTAAAAGCCATCTTCATGTAATAATATGCTTTGTATTTTCTGTCAGTGCATGGCAGATAATCCGAGTATGCTTGTTTATTATGGGGCCGATCAGGACAGCAGGCAAGTTTCAAAACTTTCTTGTTTGTTTTTCTTTTCTCTGTTCACAATAACCCTACGTAAATGTCCTCGGTTGGATTCTAAACAACAAAGTGGAAATTTATACAAATTTGTATCCTCAGAAAAATCTCCTCGTGTCCCTTTAAATGAGAAGACCCTCTTTGATTACGAAGTCGAAATGTATGTCACAAATAAATCTATGAAAATGTTTATGATGTGTGTTAGAGTTATGGCAAACCTTTTTCCTGCATCTTTAATGTATTTTGACCTCATTTGAACTTTGTGAACTCTAGGTCACATTGAACTTTGACCTGTGCAGTGGTTACATATCCAATTGTTTTCCAAATTTTATTCTCTACTCTACCTCTCTCCAAGGCAGTCGCCGGTAAGGAATGGAGGACGCCCTCTGTATTTTTCATGAAGAATGAACTTGAACGTTCCGCATTTTCAAAAGGGAATGTTCAAATTTAACTTTTGCCGGTTTTCAAAAAATCCCACTTTAACACACATTCCCTAAACGTCGGTTTTTATGTAAAATTATAATACGAGCTTCAATGGGTAATTGAACTTTCCAAATTACCCTTTTTCTCCCCCCAAAACCCACAATGGCCGCTCTGCAAGGATGTGCGTTATATTATTTTAGCAATCATATATATTGAGTGAACATTCTGGTTCGTGGGGGGGAAGACCTCATTTCTGGCATTTTTTGTTTTCTGGGGGGCCTGAGCACTAAATGAAATTACCAAAAACACCACACCCTATTACATACCATAACCATAACTCACACGTGGTAAGGCATGCTTATCTACCAAGTTGCCCAGTTCATTAGCCGTGGATGGGTAAATGATCTCTACAGCTGAGCATGCTTGTCCGGGTATCATAAATCATGCAAAAGTGCACGTGATGTTTTGGCTTCAATACAATGGTGAAGAAGTTATTGAACTGTGCATGGGAATTGTGATTTTCTTAGCTCATAGTGCAAGCTAGCTTGCTCATGTATCAATAGCGCGGACATTGGCATTGTTTTGTATTTAAAGTCTTTCTTTGGTGTGAAGATTTTATATAATCCAAATCTCAGTTCATCAAGCTAAGGTTTGGGTATTTTATAAAGGGCTTCCCTCTATTAGCCTCTTTGTGCTTATGAGGATAAAGACATGTCTATACGTCAATTACAAGCTCCATAACAAAGGCAGCTATGCAAAATCTTCTCGTCCTTTTTCTTTCTCTCTTCATTTTAGTAATAATGGTCATTGAATGGAGGAATACTCTAAGTTTTGCTTTTTCTCAAGCGCATGCCCCTGAAGTTTTCTCAGTACTGTTTCTCATTTTTTTCTTGATACCAGTGTATTTTGGGGATAAAAACACATTGCGTAGCATGTTAAAGTAGTTGCAAAACACCAACCTCAAACTTGATGGTGAATTATAACGGTGATGATTATAGATGGCCCTCCTTCTCTCCTTATCCGCCGATGTTCCTTTGATGCTTTTATAACAATGCACAATTTTTACCATTATTGCTTACATACATTACAACAATGCTGTGGTAAATATTGTCACGAGGTATAATTCGTTAGTGTCAATGGACCTAACGGGGAATTCCTTTTTAGCTCTATTCACTGCGTGCTCGACTTGAGACCAAGGGGTCCCGGTGTGAAAGCAGATATAGTCCGGCGGGAGCCACAGTCCGGGCTGCATAGACGATACAGGAATAAAGCGCGAAACTAATTTAAGTGAGAGTAAAACTGAAATCGATTGCCCTATTGTTCAGCATTGTACCGGACTATGAGTACGCCGGACAAGTAATTACTTCTAAACCGGGTTCGAATCTCGGTCTCGGCAGGACCGAGAAGTAAGTCGCTGGTATATGTCGGTGAGGAAATAGATAATGGATGGGTGTCAATCTACCATCGGCTTGGGCGGTCCGTGACAATATGACCACTTGGACAAAATGAGAAAACGGGCAAGTTCGGGCACTGTCAAGTTTGGTGTCATTGTTTAGATAAATGCCTTTTTTTCTTCCCAATTCAAGTTAGATTTCGTCTCCAAATATCATACTTTAAGAAATACGGCGTTACAAACCATCCAAGTTTTCAAAAACTAGAATCAATGTAACTCATCTTGCTATCTCCGATTTTTTTGGACTGAAATACTCAGAATTTCGGCTGTAATCGACTCAATCTCTTTGTTTTTCGTCTCCACATGTAAACAAACACTGCGCATCGGAAGGATATACCTTTCTGCGCACAGTTCATATCTGTTCACTGAGCGTGCCCCGCCTTAGTCGACGATGATCATGGAACATGAAAGAGTACTCCCTGCCGAGAAGTGGCCTTCGTTGGTCTATGCTTTTGCAATAGTTGCCAAGTGATATAATTGGGATAATAGGCGTGAGAATACAATAGGAAGAGCTTTATAATGCTCTCCTACATCATGACCAGACCTTTGCAAATGGGTGGTGGGCATAAGGGCTGCCGAGACTTTTCTGAGAGGGCGAATGTTGGTCCTTTTCCATAGACACCGTACAAACGGTCTGTTTAAACCACTTGGGTCAGATTTCCGATCATACTCAAAACATTGTAAGAGAGGTGTCGGAACTTACGACTTTCCGAAACTGAAATAATACACGCGGTGATCAAGTAGTCGAGTAAAAGCAATGTATATGTAATTATAAAGACTCGAACTAATGGGCGAAGACAAAACTACACAGTTTCGATCCCGGCACCTCTCGCTTACGCGGCGGGAGTTTTTACCACTAAATCACATGCACCGACTGTGCTTGTGGGCTTGTGTGGATACCAGTGAAATGTGCACTAACTGTATAATTTTTAATCTGCAGAGTTTCACTCAACAGCGGTTCCTAATAGCTGTCACATTTGTGATGATGATGCTGCTGCTGATAATGATCATCATCACGGCTCCGACTACAAGACAATGACACCATGACGATGACACTGATGATTATACGAATGAGGACGATTACGATGACGATGAGATGATTATGATGATGATGATGCAAATATGATAAGGATATTGGGGATTTTATTTTTTCTTTCCTGTGTCTATTACTAATAACATAGACTAAAAATGTGTGTTTACCAGATAGAATACTCCTGGGCTTCTCGATTAAATCAGCATCAGACATTTTCATCGATATTGCAGCGATTGAAGCATGATATACCCTATGGACCATAGGATTTCGATTGAAAGATGAACTGAAAGGTTCTGAGTTACGCATATCGACGCAGTACGAAATTTTTGCACAGAACGATCGGGGATAGAATACTTTAAATTACTGCCGGGAATGGCAAATTGAAAAGTTTGCACATTAACCTTGCAAATTGTTACGGATTGTCCAAATGTCCCCGCAGAAGAATTTTGGCAGAATTCAGCAGTCATAAACGTGAAAGCATGGAAGGATTTCTAATGGTGTTGGAGCACCGCGGTTGTATGGATATTTCAGCGGTACCGGACCAAGGCGAATGGAGTTGAATTTTGAATTATGTTTATCATCATCATATGTTTTCAATTCACCGTCGGTGCTATACCCAGGCGTCCCGTGTTTTTAACAGATTAAAGGTGATGATTATATCAAGATTAGCTTTATGGAGCTTTTTGTTATAATGCAATAACACTTTCAGGTAGTATACCGTAGTGATTTTTAGTGAATATTTAAGTCCCAAACAGAATGCCTCATGTCCGGGTTTGCTAGGGAAAAAGAACAAAGAGTGGCATTTTTAAAATAATACATAAGTGTAAATACCAACTTTTGGCCATGTAATTTTGCATACAAGATACAACGGGGGAAGGGTGTTTTCATTGGAGTAGGTAACCCTCTTCTGATGATCATAAAAACCTTCCAAAAGATATCTTATATTTTATAGTCTACATTTATACTGTCTAAATTTTGTTCTTTTTGGATTCTTAGAAATTCTATAGGAACCTTTCCAAGTTTCCAACTATAGCACCTCTAATTTGTAAAGATAATTTGTCCATTTAACCTCGAGGGGAAGGTGCATAGGCTTTATTTTCTCTCTTGTTCAATGAAAATATTAATATAATTTTTTTGCGATTAAGGGTAATTTTAGGTCAGTCATTAGTGTAGAGAGTTTTTTGTGTGTAATCGTGTCACTGGTGGGCATTTTTATTTTAAAAACTTATGAATCATTTAATGTCTAATGGCGCCTCCCTAAGTTTGCCCTCATGAAGCAGAAGTCAAATATATAATAAAGTGTACAATGCACCATTAGATATTCAGGGTGTTTTTTTTAACCTTGGAGTAAAAACTGTATGTATTACAAAAGCAAACTGCGGGCATATCACTCCCCTTTTAGGGTCATTATTCATTCGGAAATATTTGCATCATGGATATTTATATGGATTATATTGGCATATTTGTACAATCTGTTTTCTAAACAATTTATAGTGGGTTTGGTGCTTAAAGGGACATTTTGTGATCCACACTCTCGTCCACTGGCACCCTACTTAACCTAAAGAAGTGTGAGATTTTTATATGTGAAAGCCGTTAGCATTAGCAAAACTGGTACCTATTCTTAAATGCATATTGTAATTTTGGTAAATACGGGACAGAAATTCCGGTCACAATGGCCCATCGGCCAGTTGTAAACAATTGCTAAACAAAACCGCAAGATCAAATCAACTAAAGTTTTGTGAAAAGCTTTCACAAGGATACTGTGACACCTTTGAATAAACAGAATGTGCTTTACTCATGAATTACCTTAAAATAATAGACCATCTATTCCATTGTTTTTTTTTTCAAAAGTACGATTGCTTATATTGTTGCTTCATTTTAAACGAAATAATGTAGTCGAAGGCCATGTTGCTAAATTTTTCCATTTTTATTTCAGAATTTCTACACGCATGTTCAGCCCCAAAACAAGATTTATTCATTGGAAGCGTGTTTTTTTCCCATGCTTCTAGTATATTGTTACCCTATCATGCACTGAGGCCCGCAGATCGGGAAAGCTCCTTGCCTGGCAAAATTCCTTTTTTGAATGGTAATGTAATTCGCTGTTTCAAAACAAAATTTCAAAAGCGGATTTGGGCCATACTTCCATTACAACTGATTTGCTTCCTGGAAATTAATTTTCCGTTCTGCTGCATATGAACAGCAGTATCACTACTTTAAAAGATGAAGGTGCTTGTGCGGATCGTCCAAAAGGAAAGCATACATTATTGTCTTCTTCTGTGTATATATACACATTGACCTTAGTCCAATCTCAGACGTCAAGGGATTATAATTATCCTGACTGTTAATCTCTAGAATCCCATATTGAGTCTTGACAGACTAATTCTGGGCATATTCCACGGAGAATAATCTCGGTTTAGCTATCGGATGAACGGCTGTCATTTTTTCTCAATGTCGTCCTGAAATTTTAGCATCAAACACATATCTTAAGTTGGTTTGATACAATATGTGGTGCGGAGTGTTTTGCAGTGCAAAGTTCTCATGAGCAAGTAGAAAACATGAGACAAAAATCGCAACAAGCACTTTAAAATGGAAAGACCAACTCGAGGTTGACAATCAGAAGCCGTAACTCAGCACTGAAAGAAATATGAACGAATTTCTTTATTCTGCTGTAATACTCGCGTGTGAGAAATGTGATGTTTAATATGTCTACTAAGCAAATCTATTACATTACTCAAAATGTAACATCTCATAAAGCTCATGGTAATGTAAGCAACATTATATAAACTTTAGCAGACAAAAAAAAAACAAATTTTTAATTATGAACATCAGAATTAAAAGAATTCTTTAATATTTCTTCTCAGTCTGAGTTCGGTCTTCTGATGTCAACCCCCTCAAATCCACTCTCAGACCAAGTATTCACAACCTGAACATAGACATTGTTTCTTCTATAAATGTTTTAATCACGTATCTGAAAAAAGTGTCTCTACTTGTCCTAACCAACTAATCCTATTTATAATGTGCAACCACTTAAAAATCTTAAACTGAGACAGTTCCAAAAGACCATCACTCTTCTTTTAGAATGCAGGTGTTTTTATGGCATATTGGAATGCTCACCATGAACACGAATACGCTGAAATCCCTGTCTTTAGGTAATCAAATTAGTATTTTCAAGTCGTGTATGGACGAAATCAAAGTATGCTTTTTGCCTCTGGATTGGATTTACTGTTACTGTAGAAAACGCAAGTCCACACTTAGTTGTTGGTGTTCTATTATACTTGCTTGTCCAATAAACCTTGGAACATTCTTGTTATATGTTCTTACAACAGCATGTGCATTTTAAATAAATATGTATCATAAAATACCATTGTCCAATACTAAAATATACTCATTTTAGTTATCAACTTTCGCACATATTGTGAGTACAGGCATAAGGGTTAAAAAAGGGATTTTGATGTCAAAGAAAAACAAGATTTTTAACACATTTCTTAGCTCCAAATATCCACATGGGGGTAAATTGTAACTCTCAGCAGTGCATTAAAAAAATTACCAATTTTTTTGAAAATTTTATTATAACTGGACTAAGAGTACACGGGACCCCGAAAATTCAGTCATAGAGGGTTCTACCAGCATAAAAATAATACAAATCATCTACACTTTGCTTTCACATGTGAACTAATGGCGCCTAGTATTGCGCTGTCATCCTGTTGTGGAACTAACAATTATATGGAAGGATTTCCCCTGATTTTGTATCTCATAATTATAATTATAAATTTTTATGCTCCTATTTATGATAAAAGGCCTTCTCAGGTAGGTGTGTTCCTTGTTTTAACGAGGCGAGGATAATATGAAACAATTTTTATTAGCTCCGAATATTTGCAAAACCTTTTTCCATCGAAGATGGTATAAGATCGGAGTAGATAAAAGCCACTATAACATTGCAAGTTATCCTAGCAATATGGCAGCAAGCAAATGATTGGCAGAAGATCACAGTCTGCACAGAGTTGGGTTGTTTGTCTCATGTAGCATTGCAAAGTCCTCTGGTTTCCAATATTTTAAGAATTCAGGACATGGTATATGCCTACTGGAAATTCTTTACATTTCCTAAGCAGCTAGAACCAAAACTTTTGATTGGATGACAGCGCACCAATCACAGTGGAAACTTCTCAGTTCATTGACATGTATGGATGATATGACCCATTGTTTTGAGAGTACCATTAATGTATACAATGCCAGATAGCACACAAACGACTATGAGTTACAATATATGCTCATCAACCAAGGGCACAGTTCCGTGTGTTGTACGCTGCATTGACATGAACTGATCTTGTGTATTCTAGGTAGCATATATTAATAACACAAATCAGGGGGTGTGTTTTCTACATACACTTTGTTGAATGAAAGACTAATTGAACTGTGCCATGAGGTTGATTACTTCATTTGCCGTCATAGTGACAAGCCAATTGTTTTTAAAACCTTTTTTCCTGTAGTTTCAATATTGTAATCTTGGTGCACTAGACCTGTGGTCAAATATTTAAGAATTCCCCTATTTGTTGAATGAAGGTTGATACACGCCAGGAGTATGGTTTGATGCCTGAAATATATACTGTGGTTATATCATCTCTCTAATATACGAGAGGGTTTCTTATATCTCAAGATTTATCATGTACACTAACATATTAATACTAAACAATCGCATCCTCGCTAAGCGATGGTGTCTTTGTAAAAGACTATTCTTGTTTCCTCTGAGCCGATCATTTACAACACTGCAACAGGTTATTGTATACGGACGTGCTTCTATCTACCGTGATGCAGTACGACGCCCAAAAATAAAAAAGTTCTCACGTAGAGTCCCTTTTACTAAGCACCGCCCTACATACACCGGTGTGGGAAGGATTTAAAATTAACTTGGCCACAATCGCTAAATTCTTTCAACTTCATATGCAGTCACACCGACGAGAAACAATTTAACATTTTAATATTTTTCCTTGTATTGTTGTAATATTTTTGGCAATGCAGGCAAATTTCAATAGACTACAGAAAAGTCTTAAACTGTTTCGCAGCATAGGCCTACCACCCCAGTTTAAAATTGTTCTGATGTCCAACAGTAAAGTTTGTTTGTTTTGTTTTTTTTTTCAGTTGATTGAATATCAAAATAAATCCACCGTTTGGTTAAACTGGACCGAGTCTGATCTGTCCCTAGCCGCTGTGTGATTACCATTGAGCTAAGAAGTACTCAAAGCTTACCTTTTGTTGGATCATCCTTGACCCCATCTCTTTTCCCCTCGTGCCTCTTCTCTTCCCGCCTCATCATCGTTGTGTTCAGAACTTTGTGTAGCACTTCGCATTGAATTTGGCATTGCCGGTATCGGTAACTTCATGGGGTAAAATTCATGTGCTCGTGTTCATTTACTGAGTATTGTGCAAATCACAGATCGAGATATTAATGCCAAGTTTACAAACCCTCGGATTCCAGTGCAAACCTATGCCCGTCAAAACAATCTAACCTTTTTCCCATCTAGAGCACATTTTAAAATGAGCACCATGAGCGTCCTGAAATGATTTCAATTCACCGGTGTTCTAGCAGTGGAGATACACAATGAAAAACGCAAACGTTTTTCAGTGCCCCTCGTGATCGCTGGCTTAGTCCGTCGGCCATTTCTTTTCTTGCCAGCTGCTTGCCGAGTATCCAGATCTATTTCATTACAACGTATGTGATTTGGCTGATGAGCTGAAATCGCTCATCTTCAACCATCGAACACAAAACCGGAAAGTGAACGTGCTTAGCCGGCAGTATTATAGCAAATGTTTTATATCTTTTTTCTCCCTCGTTAATGTGCAACTTCTGCAATTGACATACCCAACAATTTTATTATAATGTTTTTTAAAAAAATATGGTGGATATTTTTTACTTCCCAGCTTTGCGTAGCCAAACACAAATTATTCGGACATCCTGTGGTCTACTATAGGACTAACAACTTGTCAATTTTGTACGATTGTGGCTGTAATGCAGGGCACAATTGCTTTATTCATATCTTGCTTGAAAGATTTATTAGCTTGACGTATAAGCTTTCAAGTATCACATCTTCAACTGTCCACATCGTCGAAAACACAATAACATAATCAATCTTTGGTATCCTATTTTTCGACTTCTTTAAAGCCGTTGGGCTTCAATTATTAAATATATCAGTTTATACATATCGTTGCTAATGCATGTGCTATTAATTTTATTCATGTTATGATCGTGTGAACAATTCCTAAGCATAGAAGTTTTCCCTAATTTAAGCCCTTTGTATAAAGTATGTTGAGAAAAAAATATCCTACCACCAGAAAACGATCAAAACAATCTATGCATTGTAAACAACGAGTGAATGATGATAATATATACATTTCCTTGAATAGACTAAAAGCTTTTGAACCATCGCCTCTATTAGATTGAAAGCCCATGCCCTGGTGTTTATTGATTTCGGTTGCAGTAGAAATTAATACATCTTTCTGAGATCCGACATCTGGACGAGTCCCTCGACACTTCTTCCCGGATTTTTTTCCTTACGTCTGGCTTTTAGGACAAACCTAAAACACAAATTGAGCTCTTGTCGCTATCTAAGCTAAGCAATTTCCTAGGAAATGATTTGACTTCATATACTTCCTACAAGAGCTGTGTACAACATTGCAAATAGGCTAGTGGGCAAGATCTCATAACGTTTACAAAGGTGTCGCACCCTTCGGAATTACATACTTTTTCCCCTAAATCTCTAAAATTATAAAATTCAGTTGCTACGCGTGTTCTGGGTTACGTCTAGTATGTGCAAATTTCTTTAAATGATTAAATGTCATCTTCTTCTTCCCCCCCCCCCCTCTTTTCCCCCCCCCCCTCAAATATCAGTGACCCAGACGATATCATATATATAATACTAGATAATTAGATATATAAAAAATAATATAAATATATATATATAGATATAGATATATATATATCTATATATCTGACTGTATTTACTGTATGTGTGTGTGTGGGTGTGGTGTGGGTGTGTGTGTGGTGTGGTTTGTGTGTGTGTGTGTGTGTGTGTGTTGGTGGGTGGGGGGGGTGTGGGTTTGTGTGTTGGGTATGGTGTCCGTGTAAGAGCGCATGTTTCGAAGCAAAATAGTCCCATTTGGAGGCGATTTCTGGGACCTGATCCCACGTAGAGTGATTTCAAATGCAACTCAAAACTTAGATGGTACTGTACTAACTTGTTTTGTAGGATTTATGAAGAGATGTTTAAATGGCAAAAAGTTATGCTGACGATTCCCTCCGTAAAATATACTGCTTCCCCTTTTCTTTTTAAGAGATAAGACTTAAGTTTATTGCTCCACTGGAGGAAAACACGTATACGTTGTCATCCAACGTCGTTTATAGGGACATCTGCACTTGTCAACAACATCATCAGCTTCAGCTCTTGAAATCGAGGAAGCGCTTGTCACTATCATTGGCTGCTTTATCTAAGAAACGCGATGTTCTTTCGTGTGATTGTTATCCAATTTGCTGAATTCGAAATTTAATCGGAATTTGATTTGTAATTTGACTATTTTTTGAATGATTGCGTTTATAACAGCCTATAACACTGGCTCCTTTTGCTACTTTGGTGATGCTGATAAGCAAACTGCTTCCCGTGCGTGTAAACTTCTTTACAAACACAAAAAGAAATTAGGTCAATATGTGTAGACAATTCCATATAAAGATTTTGTTTTAATTAAGCCTACATTTTAAAGATGCGCACCCGATTAACAACCTATATTCTCATCCGTTTCTTAGGAAGGCTATCACATACTTTTAAAATTCCAAAATTTCATTTGAATCCGACATATCATTTTAATGTGTGCGGTAAATTGTTGAATTAAATTGTAGCCCATCGAGTCACTGGACACACTATTTCACGTTAAATAATACAAACCGTATTTTTAATCCTGTAGCATCATAATGGGAAAGAAGATGGCGGTCAAAATATTTTGCAGATGGAATGAGAAACACAAGGTGTCTAATGGTACCAAAATCGCAGGTTTAAAGGGGTGAAAGGTGGGGGTCGGTCTGAGGATCGGGATGTTGTGTTCCTTTAATTTCGCTGGGTTTAGATGAGACTGAAGTAGCACATCTTGCAGATAACCTAAAGTACAAACAACGCCTCTTCTCTTTTCCTACAATACAAGCGTGTATCAATACAAACGCAGGATTGGAAAAAAATATTAAAAATTGTAAACCCTTTGTTCTATCATGATGTTAACACTTTTTTAAAATTTCATTTCCTACTCTTCACATAATTATGTCTTTTACACCTACCCATCTCATTTTGAACTGGAATACAGTTCAATTGAAAAGGGCTTAATTCCAATTGGTCGATAAATACTGACAGATATCTATAAAGGTTTGAAGAGTCCGTCATGCCCGAGCCAGGAATTTATTTTGTGGGGGTGCGATTTGCCAGAAGTGGACCTTTTTTTCGACAAACAACATTTTTTTCCCGTCGCCTCAAAAATGAAGAAGGGGGTTGGGGTTTGGGAGGGGGTGGGTGTGGGGGGGGGGTTGGTGGGGTGGTATGATACATCGGCGTTGAAAATACAAATATGATAAAAAGTAGCGTAATGCGTAGTTGACCAGTGCATTGACATTTATATGATTATATCCGATACTAAACACTTATAATGACAACGTAATCTTGTTCACATGGACAAGCGCTTCAACATGATAAGCGGACTTTGTCATTTTTTGGGGTGCGGTCTCAGCCCCCCCCCCCCCACACCCCCGCGGCTACGACCCCTGAAGTCAGTAGAGTGCGAATCTCTCACAAAGAAGGAATGTGGTGTGGCAGGGGTTGAAACAAGCGGAAGAAAGTAGTGTGATTGTTTTTGGACCTGTACAGTTTCCTAATTTCTATGAAGTGTTCACGTTAAGCGTTTGAACTGGAGTCTTTTCAACTTATATCATGTCAAAAACTTTATTCCAAATTCTTGTTTAGTTGATTTGATATCAGAAATTTTTATAAACACAATACATTTTACACCTGGTTAAATATTTCTTCCTAAATATTATATTTAGCTTTTATGTTAGATAGATTTTATGTTATGTGTTTCTTTGCTTTTGCCTGTAATATGAGTCTGTAATTTCATGTTTAATATATTCTAGCACACAAGTTCTAGCTCTTGTAAAGGTGGCGCTTAAGCATCATTAACTTGATTTCGTTTTTGTAAAGTGTATAGTCTTAGTTTTTAGATTTGCCATTACATATTATGTGAGCCTCTTATCTGCTATTTACCTTCCGTATTATGTTTCGGCATCAGCATTGAACCCCGTACGCTAAGTGTGACGCGAGTATTGTTGAACCTGGACGCCCACTATACTTATAGTCAGTTGGCAGCTATTATCGGGAAACTTGGGGCCCGTTCTTGAAACTTGTGAATCTACGTGCGTGCTATTTCATGCTTTATTAGACCAATTTATCCAAAGTACTGTATAACCATTATAATAGGGGTGGGCATTTTTTTAGTTCAAAAATCTCTATTTAGACAAGTAGATTCTATGGACATTTTAGCTGGTCAAAACGATTCTGGCCAGCATTTTGATGTCAAATGAATTTTTGATATAGTTCCTTGGACTTTAAATTTTGCATGTAAAGTCAATGGGGATTTTGGAAATTTTAGACATAACTTTCAAAAGCAATGTTCTTCTCAACCTATTTTGTCAGAAACTCACACACAGATGCTTTTGTATATTCTATAAATATTTGGCAAAGGAAAAATATAATAAAATTGTGTTGAATTGCGAAGGGCTTCAATTTTACCAAAACAATGGTGTTGTGGGGTGTAAAGCAGTAAATAGAATAGCCTTTCAGTCAGTAGACTCACAAAAGAACATTAGAAACACCATTGTGTAATTGATGTTGTGAAAGGCTCTATACAAGTGCAATTGATTAAACATTTACTGAAGCATGTCACGACAGTGGTGTAATGCTAATGATCTTTCTTTTGTCATTTTGTAAGTCTACTGGCTTAATGACCATTCTATTCATGGCTTTACATCCAACAATACATTTTCTTTAAAATTGAATTCCTTCGCAATTCAGCATAATATTATTATATTTTCCTTTGCCAATATTTATAGAATAATATTATATAAATATTAATATACAAAAGCATCTGTGCATTTTGATGTCACATTAATTTTTGATATGGTTCCTTGGATTTTAAATTTTGCATGTAAATTCAATGGGGGAATTTTGGCAATTGTAGACATAACTACAAAAATGAATGTTCTTCTCAACCTATTTTGTCAGAAACTCACACATGGGGAAAACCCCATTATCAATAGCGCAATTATTTGCTGAAGTCAATAAATCATGGTGTGCATCCGTTGGTCACTTCTATTCAGCAAAATGAGATGACATTTAAATTCATTTTCAAGAAAATGTGCACATACGTGAGAACACAGGTAGAACTGATTTTTATCATTTTAGAAAAAAATATTTTGGAAGGATTATGTACTTCCCAGGGTGGCGCCACCTTAGTCTCTCAGGCCCCATGACCTATACTGCTACCTTAATGTCCATATTTTATAGATGAGCGAAATCGCTATATCCCACCAATTTTGTAAATTAACCTAGCAAAATATTATAAGCTAGTAAACTCAACTAGGCGGGTTATTCAAATTAATCTCTGTAAATATTTATATAATGCTTGTAGTAATCGCTATGTCTTCTTCAGACACGACTGATTTTGTACTTTTGTATTGAAGGGCCGGTGGCGTATATATAGCGTAATAAAATCCCTCGTTTCGACAGAACTGAACTGAATTAAACTATATAGTATTAATCAAGGTTTCTATACTATAGCATAACAATTCAAATGGGCCACAATTACTTTATAAATAGTATTAAATATCATTTCAATAACATCTGAACATGAGCGTAAAGCATTCGTAGATATTTGTGATATTATTTCAAAATAGGGTAGTGTACTTTATATATCTCTAAATATCAGGTCGACAAGACGGTATTATTACACAAGTATACTTTCCAATGAAAAGACGGACTAAGCATTTCTTCTTGTTGTGTCTATTTTGTTACACTTCCGACATTTTGCGTCAGGGGTTCTAAAGTTCGGGTACAAGATTAATAACATATGTTTTCAGTATAAAGTTGCTTTGATACTTTCTTAAATATTCCTATATGGATTGAAATGTTAAAATCTATAGCTGCTACATACGATCAAATTATGTCATATAAGGTGCAACTGATTTTTTGGAATGAAGGAATGACGTATACTTAGAAATCGTTTTTTCTCATTTAGCTTTACAAATGCTGTTCGTTTTCTATTTTATTTGAAAGGATACATGGATTTTATGAAGATAGAAAATTTCCCGAGATTTAAACCAGATTGTACTGAGAGAGAATATTAACGAGGTTTAGACAAAATTATCGAAAATAGAAAAGAATAACCAAACTCTATTTTTTAATTTGCCTGCTATCCTTATTGGCCCTTATGAAAACACATTTTTTTCTATCGTATCTCTCTCCAGGTTTTGATTTAATACATTGGAAAGTATTATAAATACGTAGAAACTCGGTTTATAAAAAGGTGATGGGGATTTTTCTGAACTGTTACGTACTTGTGTCCTATTAGATTAATGCTATAGTTTCAAAAAGAGTGGTTATCATAAAGAGTTATGATATTTAATCTAGGTAACACTCCTAATCAGGGCTAGAAATCGGTGAGAATCAGAGAATTCGATTCTCGCAAAGATTCTCGTTAAATGATTTGAGGGAATCAATGTGATTCTCGTAAACTTTAGAATTTGTAAAACGTAGCGAATCGATGATTCCCGCAAATTTGATTTGCGTGAATCAATACTGATTCTCGCACTCTGCTACGAAATTTTACCACTGCCTAATATTGCGGTTGTGTCATAAACACACTTTTCCATATTAATACCCAACATGTTTATTTCCGGATTCGGGAATGTTATTACAAAGATTTGCTATGAAGGATATCGAATGAGATAGCTATTTTTAGTGATACGGACAAATTGTGTACATGCAAAAAAGCAGAAAAAGTTTAAAACATTGGGACGCAATCTTCAATCTTTGACATAAAAGCATAAATTCTGAAAAAACAAATGAGGCAACATCTCTCATTAACTTCTTTTTAAGCCTAGCTGTGTATGGCTCAAGAAACTGGAGCTCCAGAAAAAGATATATATACATTGATGAATGCATGTTTCCTAATATGATATGTTTTTTAATTCTTCATTTTTTTCTTTCATTCATTATATGTGGGGGACGCTTGCTTAGGCCGTATGGGGAACTTCTAATAGTGCAATAAACCAAGGAAATGAATGGTTTGACCTGAAAATAATTCAAGAGAAACAATTTTGTTGGTGTTCATATACTTCGAAATGATGAGAACATAACATATCAGAGTTTTTAGGGTTGGGAATTAAAGAAGGTAAAATTGGACTGTAATCTATCAAGCATTTTGGCCATATCCTAAGGATTACAAGAGGTTTTTAAAGTTTGCCTATCTGGTGTATTTAGTTTAAGAGTTATAGAAGAAGCATCCAAACGCAAACCTTGGGACAAATTAATTTTCTGCCGACGCTCTGTCAAACACGGTGGTAAAGCAAATTTGGACTGTACAGAAATCTGTGCGAGATCGGCTTATTTCACACGATTAATCTGTAAACATATAGTGAGAGAGTGATAAATTGAGAGTTGCTCTGTCGCGTGTTTTGACAGTGGACACAAATATGTGAAAGGTAGTTGCGCGGAACAAATGATCCGTACCCCTACAGAAACTTTCATCACATTTCGCACTTAAGTTATTACATATTTGGACCCGACATGGAGTACATTTTTATCCAGAGTCTAACAATATAAGAAAGAACATTTCGCTATGTTTCAGTCTTTAAAGTGTGTGGGTGACTTAGTTGATACAGCACAACGCAAAATTAAAAAGAGGGAAACAAATAAAGTAACAAATGTGAAAGTAGTTAGAATTTTAAGTGCGCGCCTCTGATATTTATTTTTCACAAGAAATGCTTGTTTTTCCAATTTTTATATTCAATTGACCGTTTTGTTTTGTAACTTCTATAGGTTCCTATAGGTTAGATTAACGGAATTTTATACTTATCTACACGCAATCACAAAGACAAATATCTTGTTGGGGGAGCTAAATATTGCAATAGTTTGAAATTGGGTCGTGCATAACGTGTGAAAATCATTAAAACTACTCAAGCGCAGGCTAGACTAACCTAAAACTAGTCAATCGCGCATGAGACGGTATAGTTTGCAGCTATATAACTTGTTAAAAAGGTGGTTGATTAATTAAAACATTGGCAGTTAAGTCAATCAGACTTGCCCGACGCATATTATGTGCATACCGTAAATAAGTACAGTATTGAAGCTGCATAATTAGAATCACAACTAGCGACATCTGACCTTTACTTAACTTTGGCCGCATGATGATGTATGTTGTCTGGTCATTAAGTGACTTTTCTCATCAAATTCAAGGATTACATTCCACATGTTTTACATTTACATGCACATTCTGAATATAACCTGTGATATCTTGCAGGAAAGCGGTGATCAGGAAAATAAAGCCTACAAACATTGAAAGTAAAGAGGCGCGCATTGTAAACCACGAAATGCACTATGTACATCAGACGACTAAGGAAACGTCACCATCTGGCTAGTTAAAATGGTCACCATCTGGACTAACGATGCGTTAGTCACTCTTAGTCAAACATTCTGTGCACCCACTCTAGTCAAGAAAAAATTAGTCAAGAAAGGTTAATGTACAGTAGTCAAGCAGGACTGACCAATGTGAAAATTAGTTCAAAATGGCGCACATTGGACTAACTTTATTCATTCAGCGCCCAGTTTTTGTTTCATACTGTGAGGCATATGCATGTATTTTTCAAGAACGGAAAAAAGGCCTATTGATAGGTTCATGGTGAAAATCACTAAAATCTGGGATGATTCTGCATTTGGGTATCACAAGTATTTCTTTATTGGCTTTTAAGACTTCAATTCATCCTTTGACAACATACCCTATAGGCGGCTTTCTCAATTATGGTCCCCACAGGCCGAGTGGTTTAAATTCAGGTTTAAATTTCCTGAGTTCAAGGGACAGAGGAGATGTTTTGAGGATATGCAAATCTTTTTCAATTTATAGACTCAGTACCGAGAAACTTTCGAAGGTTTATTGACAAAAAATAAGCATGATATTCGTAATGCTCCACAGGAAAAGAATGCTTGATTTTCTGTCATACAGCTATCTCTCTTATTTAAATGAATCGAGATGATGTATAAGTTAGCCGCGCTTGATTGGGTAACTCGAAACGAATAGAATCGAGATGCTGAAGTTTACTTCAAGGTATTGTTGGATATATTTATTTGGGTGTGACTGATAATAATTGCAATAGATGTTGTAAACAAACACGTAAAACATGTTAAAGCTACATTTGGATAGGTTGGGAATTTAGGTCTCGAAATAACGTGCTTTTAGTGCTGTATTCAATGTTTGAAGTCTTATGTTCTATTTCTATGCCATTTTTCTGAAAAGATCATCACTCTCAGCTGTAGAAATATAAGATTAGCACGGCCTATACTTCATGAAATTAAATATTTTAAATTAATGGTTTGCAACGAGAGATTTTTCAAATAAGGTGTTAAAGGTGTGTCCCTAAAATGTGAAATTCGGATTGTTTGCACTGATGTAGGAAAGCTTTCTATCAAATACAAGGTAGGAAATCCATTGAGTGCGTAATGGTAAATTATATTCTTATTAGCGTATCCACAAAGCCATTGGTAATGGCTTATGATGGTGCCAGGATTATTCAACTGGGGTAAGCGTGATCGGGGCCGCGTGCATCCATGATACGGACGCTTTTGAGACTGGGGCGGATTGGGAACAGTCAGGGGTTTACACCCTACTCTTATCGCCACTGGCTGCGATTAGCTTGTAGGGGCAAGGGTGGGTTTTGACTCTCTGTGTACACGGACCGACGGCTTACGTCCCCTCCGAAGGACGGGATGCTTTCATGATTCATTTGCCCAATTCCAAGTGAACCATGGAGGAAAGCGGTATTCTTTATTTAATCAATAGCTCGTATACAGATTATATCCAGAATTGAGCACCCGAATAATCCTAGAAAGTGACCCTACCGAGATTCTAAGCCGGGATTTTTTTTTGTAAATTTGCGCCACAGGCAAGCACCCTAGCCGCTAGGCCACGCTCTCCCACTATGTAAATTATATGAAATCATTACTTATGACAGAAAATATAGATGGCTTGAAATCTCTTGTTGTACCTTTAATTTTTTTTATTAATATAAAACAGGGATTAATGTTGTTTAAATTATTTGTAATATCGTATCACACAGGAAAAGAAAACTAATTTAATTTGATAATTAATCAAATATTGGATCATATAAATATGACACGATATAAAAAAATGACACGATTGTGACGAATTTCCTGACGCAGCGTAAAAATCATAATAAGAATAATAATTATTGTTGTGTTTGCGCTTTATAATAGAGGTACTACATGACAAATAAATTCTTACCTGTACTGACGGGCTAAATGATAACAATCGTTATTTCAAGACGGTAATTTCCGTAACCTGACCCATCTGACACACTTTTTTCTGAAACACTTATGAATTCGGAAACCCTTCACGGAATAAAGCACAGGTTTATTCCGTTAATGTTTCCGAATTCATAAGTGTGACAGATGGTCAGGTTACAGAAACTCCCTTTCAAGACATGTATGTCATCAACAGCTGAACCACTTTGAAATAAATCTATCGGAATCAAAATCTCATCTCAGAGCTAACTGAGGACGCGTATGCTATACAAAATGTGTTATTCGTGCTTCCAGTGTCATTTAGGGACAAAGCGTTCCTTAATTTGTGTTCCGAAATTTAACAGTAAACAACTTTTTGTTACAAAAAAGAGAAGGAAAATATTTTCTTAGTTCTTTTTTTCGTGTCTCTTTATCGTCTTCATTGCTGCTCTTATGATGTTGATAGTCATGCCGGAAAAATGCTATCCTTAATTTGTTGACGCATATAATGTTTGTTGTTTGGTTGGTTGTTTGCTTTGGTTTTGGTGGTTTATTTGGATGGTTTGATTTGATTTTTCGGTTGACTGTAAAAGAATTGCAATATCGTTTCTTTTTCAGACTGAAAAACTCACTTTATACAATTACTTAAATACAAAAACCAACGTTATTATCAAAATAAATTAATTTTATCACTTACGATTTTTTATCATCAATCAACAAACTGATATGTTTTCGTAAAAAAAGCGATTTTTTTTTAAAAAAAAGCTTTGTATTTAATGAGTTTATCAGATAAATCCCCAAAAGTTTAAGATTATCGCCGATGAAACAAATTTAACAATAAAAAATAAAGCTATGCTATAAATATTTGTTTAACATTGTAAAGCAGATCTCTTTGGACAAAAACCTGAAGTTTTCATTTAAAATAAATCTTATCACACACACATACACTGTTAGAAATTTCTGTAAATTAAGAAAACAGATTTTCCGTAAATTTACGGGAAATTTGTTTTAGAAAACAATAAAAATAAAAAACAAAAACATACAAAATGTTAATTTACGGAAATATTTCAAAAATTTCTGGCAGCAATATTTCCGGACTTTTCTGTTAAAATACACATTTTTTCCATAATATGAGACAAATTTCTGTAAAAATACTGTCAAAGTTCCGTTAATTGACAGAAAATCTGTAAATTTACCCTAAAAAAGTCTGGAAATTCTGCTGCCAGAAATTTCCGTGAGTTCAAATTGAAAACTAGCTCATCTGAGATAAATGTTAGTTTCCTAATGTTGTAGAGTGCAATTGACATTGCCTATTCTTTTTTCGCTGATAGGGTATAGTGACTATTACTTGTTCATTGAGCAATGGTTAAATGAAGTGTGCCTCTTTTGTCGAATTCCCGAGTGTAGCTGTAATACCCGGCCCCCTCTGCCTCTTACATCCACTGGATATCTACGCTGGTATGGTTAAAATGTAATTCACGTGATATCGGTGAAATTATTGTGCTAGAAATTTAAGTAGGTCCGAACAACTAGGTTTAATAAATCAGTGGACATAATAGAAGGCACACTGACGGCTTCTAGACCCGACGATTGTCAATTTAATTTCACAAATTTCAAATATATAAATTGAGATGGGAAAGCTTGATGGCTATAATGAAGTCCCAATTGCTTTTGGGAATTGGTTTATTCCACTCCAATCTACCCAGTATTGCTATTTTGGACAGCAATCATAACACGGATTGTGTTATGCACGTACGTCTTTCCTTCCATCTATAGCTAATGGTCCCTTGGTACGAGTCGAGGTTTTTGACCCAATTATTGTTTGTTCCCCTTAATAGGGTGCTTAGATGAAGGAACCAGGACGATTTATAGTGCTTAATTTAACAGTATGAGACTGGATGAACAGAAACGGCAGGAGAAAATTGTAACGATCAAAATGATACAAAGGTGGCTTTTACCGACGTAAGGAAGTATATATACGGAAGGCATTGCCATAATATGTCATTTTAAGTATGTTAACAAACCAAAATATACACACATGATTGTAATTGTCAAGGTCATATTATCTCATACTTAGATCTTTACTTTATCTGATTTCTGGAATAATATAACTAAATATATCAAGATGGTAAATTGTAGATTTAACGAAATTTGAAGACATCCATATATCAGCTGACATTTTGGAATTAAGGAAAGATGATATTAAATATGCCTGACAAAAAAAAATGTAGATGTCCACGTCATCAATGTCTACAAACCGCCTAACTCCCGGCATCAAACAGATTCTCTACCTACTTATTGTGCAACTTGCATCTACGCTGGTGACTTCAACAGTCATAGCATTACCTGGGGCTAAAGGAATACCAACCTGACGGATCCACCCTGGAGGACTTTGCCTCCAAATCTGACGTACAACTTTTGTACGACCCCAAGCAAGCAGACAGTATCTACTCTGGAAGATGGAACGCAACCTCAAATCCTGACTTTGCATTTGTAAATATGGATGCCATTTCTGTTCACCGTACTGTTCTCGATCGCTTTCCGAAGTCTCAATATAGACCAGCACTGATCGCTTAGGACAGCCTTGCTATTAGTACCAACAAAGCCAGTAAAAAGGTGGAACTTCCACAAGGCAGACTGGGACCAGTTTGAGAACCTGGTGGATTCAGAAGTGCCCAACCCTTCGACACTAACCTCCTCCAACCTGGACAATGTTTACACAACACTATGTAAACTATTTATTAAGATAGGAAAAACGACCATCCCACGTGCCTGTCGTCGCAGTTATATATCCCATCCTGGGATGAGGATTGTGATGCTCTTTACAATGAATTCTTGTTTCTGTTCCAAACTCAAATATTGAATACCTGAACATCTCGATCCACGAATACCGTGACAAATCTGCAATGCTATTAACACTTGCTAATTGAGCCGCACGTCGAATCCCTTCAGGTAAAATAGTCTCAGGCGTTTATAAGCTTATGTCAAGATGCCTGTGAGTGCTCCGATTTGGGGCATTTGATAACTCTGGCATGTTCCTACCTCAATCCATATACCTGCATACCTTACACATTAACAAAATGCAGTCCCTCCAGACAAATACCTGAGTCACGGCACAAAATTTCAAAATCCAAGCGCACAGATTTACGAGTGCGAGCCCGTAAACTACAAATTGAATGAAATGGAATTTCTGGTTGCAAAATAGTATTCTAAAAACAGTCACGAACAATAACAAAGTTCATATTATTTAGGTCTTTGAAAGTCCGCCAACGTCAGAATTGCTACAGCATTACATACTGACTTGACTTACTTTAGCGTGTCTAAAATTTTCGCAGAATTTGGTTGTTTAATACACTCGTTCGCATATTTATTTTGTCATATCCACATTCACATTTGAGAGTGACATGCAAATGGTACTTGTTAGTATCCGAAGAAAAATTGAGTTTCAATTAAGTCTCGTCACTACTTTTGAAAGAACAAAATAAACAAATTGTATTATTATATTTTATATACTCAACTTTCTGCCAGTTGAACGAATAACGCGCTGTCATGACAACATATGGAATCCCCACAGGGCACACAGCAAATGAAAGTTCAGAATTCAAAACCATTGACCACCATTACGGTCAATTTGGGTAACAGCTTTTTAAGCAAAACTCTAGCAAATTTTAGTATCATGTTTGCTTTGATCTAATATTCATAGGTGGAATTTCATGCCGAAGTACTGGCAATTGTATCAATCAGCTCAAGTACTTTCTATAATAATGGAAGTTAAGAAAACTTAAGACACACCAACGACGTTCAAATAACTGGTTATCACTTATGATAAGAAACATTTCTATAATTTGGCATACTTTGACCGCCACTTTGTTAAAAAACGCAATACCAGGTTTTAGCTATTATTGACTAGAAAATCATTATTTAAATTAATAATTTATCCTTAATTTAGCCATAGTTTGTGGCTGTTATGTGCATGTGGCTATGAATATGCTATTTGGTCCGCCATTTACGACGCCATCTTGTGTTTTTAAAATTGAAAAACAAAATGATAATGGGGAAATTACTAATGACAGAAAACCAAATTCCAATGTTTTTTTTTTTTTAATTTGACCCGTTTTTGATGTTATACACCATTTTCTATGATTTTTACCCATTTTGGCAGCCATTTTGGACACCATCTTGAATTGTATTTTAATTGGGAAAAGCCAAACAATGGGAAATTTCATACTAATGATTAGAAACCAAATTCCAATGAATATTGTCCAAATTTGACACATTTGTTTAATGTTATACACCATTTACACCATTATTAAATTATTTTACTTATTTTGGGGTGCATTTTGGACGCCATCTTGGCTTTGTTTAATTGGGAAAAATCCAATAATGGGAAATTTCTCACCAATGATTAGAATATTCGTCCAATGTGACACAACTTTTGAATGTACACTATTTTCTATCATTTTACCCATTTTGGCGTCCATTTGGACGCCATCTTGAATTTTGCCAAAGTGCCATAAATGTTTTGTTAACATTTCAAATGTGTAATATGACCATGAAACGAAGCAAAAGAAGTTGGTTTGGTTGAATGGGTGCACGGGAACACTTTGTAGATACTCGACTATATGGAGTTTTAAAAATTATGACTGACGCATGTTACTCTCATTATAGCATGCAGTTGCAGCTGTGGTATGACATATTTCTGAACGGACCTTGCAATGGTAAAGCCAAGGGTGATTATAAGATGGATTGATAGCCCCTCTTATGTTGTGGCAGGTTCCTATGAAGGGCGCTGACATGTTGGCATTTTTGAGTACATTACTACAATATTGATGTTGTGTGGTTTATGTGGGCGTTTAATTGTTGTAAGCTAAATTGGTGTTGTGTGTGCGCTTTGAGGTACAATGATTTTGTGAGAATTCTAAACAGGTGATATAGGGGACCAATCCCGGTACGTATTGCGCATTTTCATTTCGTGGACAAAGAATATTGCCAAGCACCTAAACAGTAGGAGGGGTCGCGAGTGCAAAATTGTGACTAAACACGTATTTCAATACGGAATTAAGCGCAATCTCATCATAGGGCGCAGTTCACATCCATAGAAAAAAGTTTTACACAATTTGGCACTCGCCAGTGGTGAGGTAGGAACGCAGTGGCATTAATTCCGGTATTTTTACAGGACGTGACCCCGATATGACGTCCACAACATTTTTAAAGATAGCGCTATTAGTGTGTGTTACAGACCTTGTAACTGTATTACTGTATGGAAAGATACAAACTATCGGTTACTAATCAGTTCGGTTCTGCGGACCTTCCGAGTTTCACCCTAAGACTTTAAACCGCGTTTCTTGACAAAAGACGAAGCGATTATATTAGTCCCGAAGGAAAACCTGTAACTAATTACGATGTATAAAACATACCAACTTGGTATCAAGTACCATAGTAAAAATGTGAACTCCGTGCGAGAAAATTGAAACTAAACATGCCGAAAATACGTGCCGACTGCTAAACTATCGCCACACAGATTCTACCCATTTGGGTTTTGTCCTAATTGATCTGGAGTACGCGAGTGTAATAACCTGTGATTGCTTGGATTAAATTTGAAAGGACAGAAAAAACAATAGGGTGTCGGCATTTCAATTGCAAATCACTAGAGATCTGTGTAAGGGTTGCGTAATAGTTGGACACCGTTGGAAAGAGCTGATAGAAAGGTTTCTAAAAGCACAGATAGAAGGCAGATTTATAGATGAGGTGACAATGACATGTGACGTCAACGCCGGAAACGAACAAGCATGCCCGGCGTATCGTGAACACCTGCAAGGCTTGTGCTCTTAAAACTTAGCGCTCAATCAGCGTGATGGGCTATTGAAATGCTGTAAACTGTATGGGCATATTCTTCGCACCTCTAAATGTCAGTAGACCAAGCAAAGAGGTTCTATAAGAGAGAAGAGGCAAAACGTTACGTAATCTTAGAAATTCACCGTATCGAATGTTTTGCCGACCGCAAAGAAAACCTAGAGTACCACAATAGAAAGCAATGGCTGCCTCCGCTTATTCCACATACTGTGGGTGCCGCTTAACGCTTTGCATATACACTAATGGTAGTGATACAAATTATTGTATGTGTTAGAGGTGGCCAGGTGTAATAATAGGTACTGGATCATGTGCCCTCAGCTACTTCTTTTTTCTCATAATGCAATGCGCGCTTAGGTGAAACGATGTATTCATTGAGCGGTGTATTAATCAAGACGACTGATGTGTTCATTTCATTTTGTTGTGGCCTTGGGTAGGACAAAATTTAACAACCCAATAGCACCAAATCCCAACTAACTGAATATATTTTGCGGATTGTTTGTATCGAATTGACATTTATGTGTGATCAAGCACCCAAAATGATCATTATTCGTGCATATTCAAAAATGTCAGCGCCCAGCACGGACGACTGCGTTTTGAAGGCGTTTCACCCCGTGAGACCAAGTGCTAACTTGTGTTTGTAAAACATTGATGTCCAACTATCTATAGCTAGGATGATCAATCACTGGTGATTCAGGCCAGATATATAGACTATTCTGTTACTCACCGCAGATGTGACACGTAACAGGCCTTCGACGTCGACATTCACATGATACCTGCATTTAGAAAGCTTTTTTTTTATCCACAAATAATTGACATAATGTACCAATCCTAGTGCGATTTGGAAACATGTGTGATATTAAAATTAAACAAATTTTGATCCTACAAGCAGAGAGTTCTGCCAGCATGTGCGATCAGTACCAAGTAATACAGAATGGGATAAACGAGTAATTCTCATTAGGACCTGGCAGTATAAGCAAAGAGAAGCGCCTCAGTTTTGACATTGCCTTATCTGGTATCCATTTTTACAAATCATACCTTTAAATTTGAAGTTTTCTGATCCGAACTTTGAAAAACACGAAATTTCAATGTTTTGAAGAAAATGCACTTTTAGATTGAATTTTTAAGTGTAGCTTTAATGGGAAAATCGAATTTTTATTATACCACCCTTCCCCCTCCCCCCGCCCCCCGCCATTATCAATACACATCAGCACAATAAGTCTCTTCCCCGTTCTTGGGGGAAGGGGTTAATTTAAACAATTTTCTTCATCGAGGGTGGCATAAAATGAAAAGAAGAGATTAACATTCAATCATTCATGTTTGTCCTCCTCAATCTCACTAATGAGCCGAGGCGTGCTTAATCTACCAATGGGCTGATTCATTAGCCTTGGATGTCACCGCTGTTGACAACAGCTGGCCCATGGCCCACATTTCTGGGTACATAAAATCATGCACTAAGAAACAGAGAGGGTGTATTTGCTACTCACTTGGTTCATGAAAGCGTTGGAAGCGGGGCCAGTTATGGGAATGAGGCTATTAACTCATAGTGAATATATTCCAATATAGCTTTGTGCTTACTCTACCAGAACAAATTTACACTGTATACGAGAACTCACTTGTATTGTTATTCATGACAAATCTTTGCACAAGAAGCTTTGAACCATAGCTAAATGACCATTCTGTTAGTAACTCAAGAAAAGAACCTGTTATGGTTTGCTTCTAACTCAAACCCCCTTACATTTGGAGTTTTTTCTGTTTTTTTAGCTTGTTATGGCATGTTAAGAGGAAAGCATGAATACCCATGAAAACCGAGTCTTATGTACATGTAATAAATCGCAAAATGACACTGTCATCAGTCTGTTACACTATTGAGCCGATTCTCTGTTATCCTGCCAGGTCCTTTAACGCACTGGTATGTGCAAATTATTAATTGTATCACAAGGTTTTCTTTAACTTAGGCCTTTTTAAAAGAACAAATTTAGTAACAAATGCAACGATCAATAATGAAATCATACACATGTGGTCGTCCTTTGACTTGCTTAACTGCTTGAAGACTGAAGGGAGACAATGGAAAATATAACGGTGTATTTGTGTTTTAAAAAAATCACCATAATAACTAACCAGCAATTATTTGTACTTCAAAAACATTACACATTTCAACAACTCAATTTGTCTACGTTTTTGCAATACCTTCTTTTTCGATATAAACATTCCCCGGAAGCACTGGTAGAATTAAACTGGATGTGAATTTGAGCCAAGAATATTTTATAAAGTCAAACATTGAAAATACATTGGTACCAAATGCACAATTTGAAGTAGGTAATCCTCATCTCCAAATAAAAAGAAATGATACAGGTTTATTTTGGCAGAGGCAATTTAAATTTATTGCAATCCTTGCATTGAATAACAGTGTATATAACAGAGCTTATGATAAATATTTAAAGGGTTGAATAACATGAAATTGTCACAACATTCTCATCAATAAAAAAAGGCAGGTTAACGTGATACAGCTAAGTTGTCACGTCTGACGCCATGTGGTTTCATGATTCCATGTGATTATCACCGTTTCCATGGAATCAGAAGTAATTGCCTAATTGAAAAGCTCACTATTTAAAAGTAACATTATATATTAGTTCTTTGCGAATGTTGTTTTCAGTTTCCCTAATGTTGTGTGAAAATTTGCGGCATTGTATAAGCGTGACTTGTCACTACGGGCTATGTAAAACCTGACATATGTAATCAATCCATTTCAATTCATGCTACTTGCCTTGTACAGCTGATACGTACGTACACTCATCATCAACACAATACAAATCTTCAACAGATTTTTTGCCTTGGTTCCGCGGATTGCAAATTTAGCATGTGAAGTCAATGGAGAATTTGGTAAATTTAGACATGACTTCGTAAATGCGATGTTATTCTCTATTTTTGTCGAAACACCGCACCGTTGCTCTTGTATGGTCTATAATTATTTTGATGGATTACGAATGCATTCAATTTTCTATTTCTATAGGCTCCATCATCCCCTGTTAGATGTAGCCCTCTTTAAGCATTGCCAATTTTCTTCTGTCTCTTGCATGTCTTATCCATGTTGTCCCAATGTAAGATGTTTTGTCATCCCTCCCTCTTGGTTGCCATTCTGTTATTCTCCTGGTCCATCTATTACACTCTCTCCATGCTACATCTCCTGTCCATTTGCTTCCTTGATTTTTTTATAAAATGTCTTTTACTTTTGCCTACTGCTCCTTTTCAACAAACACAAAATAATGTGAACATTGCTGACTGATGCTCTATCATGAGCTTTAAGTGTCACATATCCAGATCCAGATCCAGAACAGACAAGTCGCAGACAACAGGCAAATGGGAGGCTTATGTGTGATGGCATTGGAGAAACTATTTCTGACATGGTTACTGTGAATTTGGTAAAAGGTGAATTTTGGCAAGCAAGAAGTCACATGTTTAGCCAGTTACAGCAAAGCTTGAAGCAATTCCGCACATCACAAAGCAAAAGCAAAAGTCTGCTCATATTTTTCGGAGATTGCATGTCCTCTGAGTAATCGAAAGAGAAGTACAACACTTGTATGATCAGAGTAATTTGAGAAAAATCAATATTGATTTAAGTTTTGATTGTGCTAGACTTTTAGAAACAATCAAGTTGCAATGGCCATTGATGCCTGTGACATGGGTGGAGTTCTCATGCAAGCAGATGAAAATGAAAATATATGATGTAGATAACCCTTCCAAAACGTTTGACAATCATCAGAGAAACTGCAAAACAATCGAGAAAGACATTTTAGTCAAAAAGTGTCTTATTTGACTAATTAAAAATAGTCATGCAAATCAGTTGTTTTATCAAAAATACAAACGCAATTTATAAATATTTCTGGGGAAACTATTACAAATCCACAGACAATATCAAATGAGTTCAACGATATTTGTAAACATCGGACCTAAGTTGGCTGAGAAAATTGGCACAAGCAACAAAAGAATATTAGATTTACTCTGGAAATCCGTTCCAATTGGCAGTATGTTTTGAAAACCTTATTTAGAAACGAAATAATCGCTATCATACACAAATTTGATATCAATAAAAAGTCCTGGTCATGATTGATATTAGCACAAATTTGTGATTAGAGATATCCAGTGAATTGAGTATTCCTCTAACAAAAAATTAACTTTATCACTAATATCGTGAGTTGTTCCCAAAGATCTAAAATGGCAAAGTCATTCCATTTATAAGAAAGATGGATTTCGATTTCAGTTCCTAATTATCGCCCAGTTTACGATATTGCCTTCGTTTTCAAAATATGGCGAAATGGCTTTTTATTGAAGATGGTATTATTCATTGATAAGTTTTAAGATTCTAAATGAGAAAACAATTCGGTTTTAGACCAAATTCATTGACCAAATGGCAATTATCGAGATGATCGATAAGGTATGTAAGTGCTACTGATAAAAATCAACTCACATGGGGTTTGTATTCTAGGACCTATCAAAGGCTTGATTACTATCAATCATACATTCTTCTTATTAACTGCATTATATGGACTTTAGAGGGATAGTTTACAATGGTTTAAAAACTATTTATGTATCGATCTCAATATGTATGCTATAATTCATGTACAATTGACCATAAGAAGGTAACGTGTGGTGTACCGCAAGGGTCTATCTTAGGTCCTTTATTATTAAGTATATATCAATGACATTACCAATGTATGAACTATTCTAGACTTTGTATATTGGCGATGATACAACAATATTATAACAATACTTCTCTTGTTGAAAAAGTAAGATTAATTTAATAGGGAATTACAAAAAGTCGCATAAATTGCGTTAAAGCAAACATAGCATTTCAATCAACGCTAGTAAAAACAAACTATATGATTATGGGACACCACAGAAAACAATCAAAATCAGGGAAAAGAGTTTGAGATATTAGTAGATGGCAATAGAGTGATCAAGAGTAAGCCAAGACAAAATGTGTGTGGTATTATAGATGAAATCTTTCTTGGGAAATATCATATTGAGGCCGGATCCAATACGATATGAGAAATGTTGGAATATCAAAACAAGTTAAATATGTAGCACTAGAAATATTCTTAAAATATATATAATGCATTGTATACCTTACTTAATCGTATGGAATCCTTGCCTGGGGTAACCCATAAAAATGTATATAGACAATGATGAAAATGCAGAAAAGAGCTGTAAGAAATATATCTAAAACAACACACCAGATCACACTCCGAACCACTTTTCAAAACCCTTAATCTTTTAAGAGTATGATATGTATAAACCTCACCTGGGAATTTTTATGTACAAGCATTTCTACAACCAGCTTCCAACCCATTTTCGAAAAATATTTTTATACCGCGACGCAACATTCATAGTCATAGTACGAGAAATTGTAATGATGTTCAGTATTAGAAAACAGAACAACGGTTGCATCCAAGGAGTGAAGGATCTACGGCCCCCCTTTTGGAACAATGGATCTGATGATTATTAAACATTCAAAACTGTCCCATCTTTAAGAATTCATTGAAAAACAAGTATGATGACGCAATGAATAATGTATCTCACTTATGTAAGAATTCATTGAAAAACACGTATGATTGACGCATATGAATAATGTATCTCATTATGTACGGAGTTATATCAGACCACAACCCTAACTGTTGATTCCATATAGGAGTACTGTTTTTGTATGATTTGTAAAGTGTTTTCTTTAGGGGATACCACGTTGCCCTTTTTGGCCTTTGTTATTCTCCTCCATGTCAGACCACGATTTTTGTACAATATTGAAATTGTATATCCATACTGTGTTGTGTGTCTTGAGTGGAAATAAACAGGAACTGAACTTGAACGTATCATTCTAAGAATGTACTTCAATCCGGGAAAAAACAGGTTTGCTATGCTGGAAGATAACCTTCCCATATTGTAAAATAGTTTAATGATTACAAAATAGTTTCCATTACCTCTAAAGTTACACTTTAAAAATGAAAAATTCATGACTGACGAATTTTAATTTGTCAAATTAAAAATTAATGACTAATTGAAAGCAGACTTAGACTCCCCAAATGACGAGAATAGTTAGGTCAAGCCAAAAATGAGAGTTTAAGTACACATTGGTCATTCGCTAATTAGTCTTTGACGGAATTTTGTAATTAAAAAAGTACTACTTACAAGGTAGAACTACTTGCAATTATAAATTTAATCCGAACATCTTTAAAAAACATTCGTTTTAAGTCGAAACCACTTGTTAGCGTATTTTGTGAATTAAAAAAATAATGTGCATGACTAATACATGTAATAGTCAAATATAGACACTTTTTTGGACTAATTTCAGTGTATACTGTATAATACAGATTTGAAAGTGTACTTGAGTACAAGAGTGTACTTAATCTTGTGCAATACGGATCAAATTTTGTTAACATCATTAACAAGAGAAATGCAGAAATCAGAGACTTGTAAGTGAGATATAAACTCTAAAACAATACAATATAGTAGAGGGCTATTTAGGCTATTTATAATAAAAAAAGTGTTGAGTAATTATCCTTGCATGAAGGAAGAGAGCAATTTAACTCTGCTTTGGATCAGAAATGTGAATTCTGAGAAACATCACCACATGCTCCCTTGTAACTCGAGTTTCAATTAGAGAGTGTAGAATAAGAAGTACCTAAAGTGTTAAAAACTGTTTAAGCCAAAATTCGTGGGCAATTTTATAAAATTTTAAATTTTATGGTGTTTTTTTGTGTTTTTAAAAATTGATTATAATTAAAATGGCATACAAAAAAACAATTATAATTTTCACAACTTTTAAAATGAGAAAAAGCCTCAATATTTCATAACTGTTTGGTAAAAAGTTGGAGTTCCTTTAATTAGAACTAGAGTGTGGACTTAATACTTCTCTATCTACACTCTTCAATTTGGGAACTGCGTTGATAAAACCGAATAAATAAGAAATGAAATAAATAAAAATATGGAGCACCTAATTTAAGGTACTCCATCCAGTTCTTAAGACAGAGAATTCTGTCTATGCATGGGATTAAAGTCTGTCTTGTTGAAGTGAAAGAGGTAATATGTTTAAAAAGGAAACTATATTCCAGCACGTAACAATGATCATACATTTAGAAAATATGGATATACAGAAGTTAATTTTACGCAGGGCGGGTAAGATATTTGGAGTTAGTTCTCTTAGGATATCAAGACATTGAAGGAAAAGAGTGAGCGATATGCTCCACTGCAGCATGGTACAATTACAAGAAAATTGTCAATGTCTGTCTATCTTTTAGAGAATCAAAACGAACGCATATAAAAACAGTGTTTCAGTACCATGGCAAGTTGATTGAAAACAAAGCCGCGGAAAACACTAAGACGTATTAGAGAATGTGTGAAAGTATAAACATCTAACGTATTCATTTCATGAGCCGAGAATTACAAGGTTGTAATTGATATTTTGATCATTTTGAGCCCCTCCCCCAGAAAACAATTAAAAAACAACAGGCGCTTTAATGGAAATGGGACCTTTAAAATTAAATAACATTTACAAATCTAAAAAGTTTTCAAAACAACAACATACACAAAAATATTAAAATATAAAATTTTGAAAAAATATATACTTTCTCAAAAAATATCCCAAAATGCCGTAGGAACCATGTAATTCTCATCGCAAGATTTGAGAAGCGTATGTTACAGTAAAGAAGATGGTCCTTTACCTTGCATCAATGCTTTTCTTCATTGTACCCCAGAAAATCAAGGCTTACAAGATAATGAAGGTCAATGTTGTATTTCCAATGTCTATTGAGGTGCACTACATACAAATAGGTGATTCTAAATCAATTCGATGATTAATATTATGACGTATTATCTGTTTGATAATATATGCGATTGAAACAAGACAGGTCCAGACTGGTTGTAATGTAAGAGTGCATAAAAATCACATATTATTGATGTTTTTCTTGTAACTTTCAAGTCTTACGTTTAACGGAAGATGCAGTTTAGCAACTAGTCTTGCGTCTTTTTCAATTTTATATCACTGGAAAAAAAGATCAATTATTAAAGCTTTGAACAGTTAAATGGAAAGGTGAAGGTCGGGTTGGTTAGGACTCTAAAGCGTTTGTTCATTACGAGCAAACATATAGCGAGAGTGCTTTGTAAAACAATAGGGGGGGGGTTTTCTAAGTTTTTCAATTAATATTTTTAATCTTACAGCTCCTCGGGTTACACTTTTAATGATCCAGTTACTGCAAAATTCCAGAAAAAAAAGGTCTACTGGTTTTGGTGTTGCCATTATGGATCGGCATTGAGAGAGTTGCACTATATGTCATCTAAAAAATTGATGAATGAATGGCTCACATATGTAATTCAGCTTTACTGAATGAATAGAAGCTCGGAGAAACTGGCGCGCACAGAAACTAAATAAAGACGAAAACATACACGGTCCCGAACCCGACCTCTCGCTATGTAGGCGTGAGAAATACCATGGGCCACAGAGGGGGGACTGTGTTAAGGTGGATACCAGTGAACGAGCGCTAATGTATTCAGTCTTTATTTCAGTTTCAAGCGGCCATAATTTTTTTTTAACGTTTTAGGAATGGGGGCCTTATGCAAGGATCTAGCAGAATCATGACGAAAGCAAACTCAATTCAAGTCGCGAGGATCACGTACATGATACAACCTGAGAAATTAACTTGGTAAATATTATATCTACCAAAAGACTTGGCAACGTAAAAAGCCACCAAGTTTTAAAAAAGAGTACGAGCATATAAAGTTAATAAATGTAAAGCGAGACCAAGTAAATCAAGTGCGTCTCCCCCATTGGCAAACTTGGTCCCATCGTCTATACCAACTTCTTTGTTTTTTCGAACATCATGAGTAATTCAATTAAAGGAACCGATCATCAGACCAAATGTTGATTTAAATAATTCCAAATTGAAACTTGTTCTTTCTAAGGTTAATTGCGGTGGAGTTTGGATTAGTATTTCTATTTTTGGTATAGGGGCTGTTCTGACTGAATAGTTCTTGATACTTTCAAGTGGATATTGCTTAGTTTTGTTTTGTTTTCTGTTGATTTCGTGTTTTGTTTACTCAACCGATCGAGATCAGTCGCGGCCGATCCGTCGTTCAATACGGAATAAAAGCCCAATCTCGTTGTAACATCATCCGCGGGCGCCAATTCTTTTCCCATCGATAAATGTGTTCGACAGCGACTGTTCAGGAACGGTATGTTGGTTATGAGTTCTGTGGAAGAGTTCGTGTATGTTTCTGGGTACGTTTTTTGGTACCAGTCGTTGTGAGAACCTGTGGTAGGAAGAACAGTACCAAACACCATAGGAAGGTTACCGCTGCTCTGGTTACCTCACATGAAGAGTCTTTGAACTCAATAAGAGTACATCAGCAACTCTAGCATTTAAAACTATATAATTTAGGTGTATGGAGGTTGACTGGTGGGAAAACGGGCATGCATTTTCTTTTGCTTACAGAAGAAATGGGACCAAGTTTGCCAATGTGGCAGACGCATTTGGGTATACTTGGTGCTCTTTTGACATTTACTAAACTTTATATGGCTCGTACTCTTTTTAAAACTTGGGGTTTTACGTTGCCAAAGTGCTTTGTTAGATTTCCGGATTTGTGAACACCAATATAGCTGTGCAAGTTGCAGTTGGTAAATTTTCGAGAAAATCCTGTGCCATGAGCCAGGTATAAATACACTTTAGTGAGTGGGTGTGATTATTCCATACGTGTTAATTGTTAAATAGAGCAAAGGTTTTGGGAAGTATTGAATATGTTGCTAATTACAGTTTGAAGTAATTTTTTTCTCGGTATATGCAAGTAATTAGTAATTTGTTTTGGTTGTCTATACTGCTCTTAACATAGACAATAAAATATAAAGAGCTTAAAGGCCATGGACTATCAAAATTGAGATTTTATATAAATTTATTATAATTGGAACATTAGCTTCTTCAGTTACTGAGATATTCAGATTTTAAAGTTTCTGCAATTTTGGGGCCTTTTTCACAAAAAGGAATAGAATTAAAAAGAGCATAAAATTGTGGAAATGTATTTTGTACCTTTTTGTAATATTACACTGATATTTTACATTTTAAAAGAAAAGAATGAGTTACTGTTTGCATTTAGTTTAGTAAGTCGTATTTTACCAAGAGGACATGTAGCTATTATATCACCAACACTGCAAAAACAGTGTTTAGAAACGTGGTGCAAATTAGTGTTTAGGTATTAAACATGTCAAATCTCTAAATGCTTGTTTTCAAATCTCTAAACACCCAATGTCAAATGCCTAAAATGTTTATAATTTAAACATGTTTAGATATAAGGTGTTTAGATATTAAACAGATATTTTACAATGTTTAGAAACGTGGTGCAAAACAGTGTTTAATTTCTAATCACTGTTTTTGCAGTGACCGTTACAATTAGGGAAAGGTAAAGGGGACGGACCTGTGTACACAGGAACGGAGTGCCCATCTCTCTTTCGAAGCGATTGGGCCAGACTCCACCATATAATGTTGCTGTAGTGGGATCGCCACACCTCATCTACAGCGAGTCTATTACCTTCCCAACATTGAATAATGCCGGTGTGAAAGGAGATATAGTCCCCCTGGAGATATAGCCCGGGGGGATTGTGGTTCCTAGGGACAGGGGTCCGAAGGACCCCTGTCCCTAGGAACAATAGCCCTAACCGGACTACAGGAGCGAGCGGTCCTCCGGACCATGGCTTCTAGGGTCAGTGGTCTTCACCCTGTGGACCCCTGTTCCTAGAATAACAGTCCTTGCTTTAATGTTGCTAGTTTTTATACTCCGGACCATGGATTCCAGGGTCAATAGTCTTACCACGTGGACCCCTCTCTCTAGAAATAGTAGTCCTTACTTCAATATTAGTTTCTAGGTTTTTATATAGTTTAACCGGACTATAGTTTCTATCGGACTATAGTTCCTTTTACACCAGTGAAAGTAACCATTGTCCTCCGCTACTGTAGTCCTATATATCACGGTATGACACAATAGGTATGAATGAATACAGATGTTAATAAGAGTGTGATAAATGGTATAAAAAAACAGAAGCTGTCGTCAACCCCTTCGTGGTCTAGGGGTAAGGTCTCTCTGATTTTCGATATAAATGAACTAGGTTCGAGTCCTAGTAGAGTATATTTTTATTTGTTTTTAAGCGCAGCATTAGACGTGCTGCGTCAAGAAATTATAAGGTAAGTTATTGAATTTTCTTTTCGGAAACATACCAAACTGTGTCAACATTTGTTTTCGTCTCCATCAGACTATAAAC
>JAMKCH010052416.1:0-10235 GCA_023653785.1 Ophioderma brevispina
GCACCATTGCCAATCATTGTGGGATTGATTCAAAACACCCTCTAGGTTGAAACAGAGCTTGTCATGACAAGTTTAAGCAAAACATTGCAGAACAATCACCTTACTTAACCCAGAGATGTGTAGTTGTATGTTTTTTTTAATATTTAACAGAGATGACATCATTGTACTGGCTGGAGCCACACATGGTTGGCACACGATCAGTTTCCATTTTGTTGAGGCTGGGGACATAGTCTTCGTCGGAAGACCCAACATATTTTCTGGCTCAAATCATCTTCAGAAAGATTGCAGTTCCCGATTGTTCAGGTAGGTTGTACTTTGACACAATGACCTCCTCAGAAAACTGACATTAGGTTTTACCTCTTTTTGTTGTGTTTTTGTTTGTGTTGTTTGTGTGTGTTGTGTTTTTTGCATTTTGACATGATTGTCATGAAGTGAATAAGCAAAAGTGGCAAAAAAATGACAATCTTTTTTAGTAAACGATTATCTAATTTGTAGCCGTATTTGGGGACAGTAGGCAAGTTTCAAAGGTTTTTTGGGGGGATTTTGGCTTTCCCTGAGGCTTGCTCAAGCACTATATTCAGAAAACAGCCGACATAGAAAAGGAAATTCAAATCACTATGTTGGATCCAATATAGTGTAAAAAACACAGCAGGGCTTCTTTAGACCATACTCTGCTTATATTAAGCACCTACTGTTTACGATTGGCCTAATTCATTTTACGATCATCGTGGTAAAAAAATGTTTGGCCTGAATTACTCGGTCAATTGGATTCAGCAGGAACTTTCCTGAAGGACAACCGTTGCATAGATGAATTGAGCATGTACGGCTGTATCGTGAGTTCAGTGCAGATTTACTTTGAAATTCTGATGCAACTACCCCAGGTATGTTTATGAAATGTTAGCTTTGTGATCTTAAAACTTAAAAACGTGCAAGTTTTGCGTACACCTACATTTATTCAACACAGAGTCATCTGATAAAACTTTGGTCTGAAACAGGTTATTTTGAAAGAGTCTGACCTTGACTTATTATTAGATAAACTCATGCTACAATTAATAAAAACACAACAACATCAAAATCACAATTAAATTGGACTATCCTTTAAAATTAAATAATATTAAAGAATATCCCTAAAGCCATGAAATTTACATTTGTATTCAAAAAGATAATGTGAATGCAAACATTACTACCTGTAGATTTAGTAACAGCTGATAGGGAAACTACATAAAAATAATCAAATTAATTGTGGGGTACACAAAATAATTGAAATGGAAATATAAACTTACACATTTAATTCATGAATATTTTATTTCATTATTAATTTCCTTGATTGGGCGATCATTTTTTTTGTCTTTTTTGGTCTTATTTTCGATTTGTTCATAAGTAAAGTTAAAAAACGAGTGTCCTAAAACGTCAAAACTCAGTTTACTAAAGTTTTCATTACTCAATCCAAAACACAAATGAGAAAAATGCTAAATGCTGTATAGGTTTAATCCCCAAAAAGGGAAATATTAAAATATGCGGATACAGCATTCATTGGTTTTATATCCTTACATTACATGGGGGGGGGGGCCAATGGCTAATGAACTGACCCGAGACCACTGATTTCTACACAGAGATCAGTGTACCCGACAGGCACACAAGCTTGCAATATCCACGGCACATTGGGAAATAAAATGTTAATCTGGAAAATATATTGTGAATTATAACGGCATGGATTTTTATCACTCATATAGTCATCATAGTTTGGCATATGTTCCTAAGCTTGCCTTTTTTACTATATACGTTGTTGAATCGTGTAGAACAAGAGTAACAATGTAACAACTTCAAAGAATGTTATACAATGAAGGCAAAATTAATGGCAGCATGAACCTACTGTAGGCCTATATCATGTTACAAGTTACAGACACATGTAATTATACCTCTTGGCCCGCATAAAACCAAATCAGGGCCATTGCCTCAGGGATGAGCTCTGCAGCAGTGAGTGGTATAATTGGTTGGCAACATTTTGGCCATAGTTTTGACAGCTATTACCAGATTACTTTCTTACTCTACATAAAAGCCCATTATTTCTCCAGCAGTGGTCTATTTCCGTATCTATTGTACAATGTTTCTGCCAAACTTATTCAGAAGAAAAAAAAAACCACTGTCCCTAGAGCTTCATTTGTGGTGTTCCTCCAATTGGGGGAGAGGTCATATTGATGAATACTTGTGTGCATTCTTTAAAATCTGTCCTTTCTGCCACAATTTTGTGGCAGACTAACTTGGGCGAAAGGGGTCAACCTTTAGCTGGCCTCTAATTCCGTTATGCGGTATCTACCTAACTAAAAAAGGCAACTCGACCCAATGAGACTACTTAGATCAACGGAAATCAAGAGTAAACGGAATAAAGCTCATAACACACTGCTTATTGATGTCATTGGTTTTGGTTTGAAAAAATCTAAGTAGCTTATACATATCAAGAATTTGGGTAGTTACCATACCAGAATTAAGAGGTCCAGTGTAAACTCATTCCGCCTAACTTGGTCAGCAAAAACACGACCCACGCCCCATATGAGGTGTACTCCAATTGGGTGGCTTTGTCTGTGGGCCGATTAAAGGGGCATTCTTTGAAATCTATCAATTTGTTTTTCTGCCACTATTCAAATGCTATGATCGCCAAACTTGGGTCAGTAATAAGCACTGCCCAGCCCATAATGATGTGTAACACATCTTGTATAGTCCAATGTGTGGATAAAAGGCATTCTTCATTTTTCACATTCTGAAATCAGTGGCGGATCCAGAATCGTAAAGCAGGGGGTGTAAGGAGAGATGAATAGTGCGAGGTATTGGTAACGGAATTCTTTATTGAAATAGGATTATTGTTGTACACAGTTGACAAAGTATACTTGCAAGTGGACAATATACGAATTCGGCAGCAAAAATACATGTTAAAAACTAAGAGCCTTATGAACTCAGTTCAGCATGTTTTTTAACTGTACTTCTTTGCTTTCCTGCTTTTCCAAATCTGAATCAGCCACTGGAATGGTACTGGCAAATGTTGAAACCTTTTCTCATCACTATGAAGGGCAAAACATGTGTTTGGAGGACCCGGCGCCGTCCTGTTCTACTTATTTGTCCTTAAACCTTTGAAACAATTCTCAGTAGGTGTTCTTTCAACTAATCAATGAAAATTTATATAAATTTGTATCCCCGAAATCTCTTCATGTCCCTTTAATGGATCAAGGACCTTCCTGTAGTACGTTATATAGCACAAATGTTGGTTGTTAAAAACTATATTGTTTTAGTCTCAAGATAAATATGTAGACAAATATGACAGTCTGAATATGCTAAAATGCATGTGAAGCACATGAGATTTTGCTATTTTAACTGTAATTTGGCAGTTGACTAGTTGTCACCTTTTTCAAGGAAAAAATGAAATGGGGGGAGCACCCCTATTCCCCCTCCCCCCCTCCCACAGTACTGCCACTGAATCAGAGAGACCTTATGGCAACGTGGTTTGTGTGTGTGTGTGTGTGTGTGTGTGTGTATGGTTTATGGGTGTGTATTTTATTAAATTTACTAATTGCATCTTTTTCAAGAAAACTTGTTTGGTGTACAGAGATAAGCCCTTTCACAATTCTTACTCTGCATGTCTGACTTTTTGGCTGGCAGAGAATGACCCACTTCCAGTGCATGGCCACAGCTGTTTGACCCCATGCAAATTGTCTCTTTTATTTTAAGAAAAAATTTAAGCAGTGGCGACACAATTTTGACAACTGATATAAGTAGGGACATGCAAGAGCTATAACCTCTGCAAAAATGAGAAAATTCCATTGCGGGAATATTGGCATATAGACCTACAAAGGTCATAATTTCTATGTTATAGTGCCATCTATATGTCCATTTCCCATAGAAAGACGTGTAAAACTAGATTTTGAAGAAAAATCCTATTTGCCCTCAATGAAATTTTGTAAAATTGACACAAATTCCATATCAGTTGTCAAAAGTGTGTCGCCATTGATATTTTTTGTTTTATTTTGGTTTTGTCATAATAAATGAGACTTTCAAACAGCTGTGTGGCGATCCCTGTAAAATTTTAATGGCTTCCCCTTCATGGGTAGATGATTGTCTGCAAATGCACAGCTGTTTGTCAGTGTGATGGTAAAGAACCACTTGCAAGCTTGTGCTGGGAATTATAGAAATGCTGGTATGGTTTACAGTTGCATCTTATAGCTCAAAAGAGTTATTCGCTACACTGGTCCTCCATCTGCTCTGACCCGACTCATTGCACTTTCCGATACTCATTCTGAACCAGAAGTACATCAGGGATACAAGACTTCTGGAAATTTCCTGAATTCCAGAATTTTGACCAGAAATGTATATTTCTTTTTTATTCCCCTGGCTTGAAAAGCAGAGAGGGGATATTATTGTGAAGGTGCACATGTCTGTATGAACATGTGTGTGTGTGTGTTCCAGTTTGGTTAGGTTTTCAGGTCTCCTTGAAAAGTTGCATGAAGTCCGATTTAAATCAGACTTGGGGTTAAGGTGCAATAGGGGTTCCTTCATATGTGGATGATGTCAAAGGTCGTGGACCAAGGTCAAAGTTTACTTGCAGTATTTTTTACATTTATGGACTTGGGTGAAATATACCCGTTTAATGCAATGTTTTTTCTGTGACCTAATATCACGCAATTTGCTATTTTATTAACAACTGACAGGTATAGAGTAATAAGTCGTTAGTAACCGTAATTATCTTGAACTCTTTTTACCATACAGTTCCAACTGATGCCAAAGGCATGGATGTCGATGCCTTAGAGCGACTGATGACAACTCCATGGATAAAGGGAAGACGCAAGTACAGAATAACGAGGCCATTCAGGTCCATGATCTACCTCACATCACCCACTTTTCCACAATCCTACCACTGCCGATTCATGGCACCAGTATGTACCTCATGGGCAAGGTGTGATGGAATGTGGAATTCCTTTATAGATTACAACCATAAGCTATCTCATTGTCACTGCTCAATCCAAGCTTTCAAAATCTGTGTTAATGCTGCAAATATCTTTGTGCCCAATTTATAAATGAGTGCCATATCCTTCCCAAATGAAGGATTCCGGCGTTAAAAAAAAAAAAAAAAAAAGTACATGTATATCTCATAAAACTCTTTACACCGTAACAACAATCACACTGGAAGATGAATCTTTGACCTTAGATTTTGGTCAAAATACGTGGTGTATATCCTGAAGCTTTTTTGCAGAAAGCCTTGGTTTACTGAGCCATACTAATTTGATTGCCTTATCTATAGTAACTGCAAACAAGAGGCTGAAGTAGATAGAGTGCCACCAACATAGGTCAAACAGACTGAACTAGTGTCCAGCTTTCAAGGTCATGGTCCGATCGCTAATAGCTGAGGGCTAATGGATGATTGGTTTGGATGTTATAACAAAATATAACCATTTGGTCAACCAATCTATTAATTTTACACATTACTCTATGGGGAGTACAAAATCACATATTTTAGCTTGTCACTTCAAAACGGGTTGAAATGGTTTGGCGAGAAACGTTATCAGATGGGTTTTGGAGTAAGGCCATGCTATCAAGATGAAAACAATTATAGACTGAAATTGGGTCATCCCGCTTTAAGGCACTATCAGTGATTTGCTAAAGCAGAAAAAAAATAAAAAAAACAGATTTTTACAGGTCTTCAACAATTTTATAGTTATCCTAAAATAACCCTACAATAGTAAGTCCTGTAAAGTGACCCAATTGTCAAAATCTGATATTTTAGTCATTATTGTCCGTACGGACACTTACTACAACGTCAACGCAACTGAATAGAGATTCATCTCTTTGAACACTGCTGTTTTCTTTTCATTTTCTGCATTTTTTTTAGTTGCAAAATAACTTATGGGAATTTCACAAGCTTATTCTTCTTTTAAAGCTATTTCTGCAATTCAAATATTTTGACTGTTTGATGGGTGAATCACTGATAGTTGGCTTTAATACATTGGCAAGGCAACGATCCCCCAGATAAATTCGTTGGGGTTGCATTGTGGAAGTCAAAGTCCTGACCATGAGGTGTCATTTTAGATACCTTGAAAATTGATTTTGCAGTTCGACCACCTGATTCAAGAAAATGAACCTGATGTCGGGTAAACAAATAGCAAGAAAGCTCACAAGTTTCGCTATTGAAATGCGCGGCTGAAGAATTGCACAGCATAATTATATTTACAATATTTATTCAGGTTACTCAGTTCAGTAGTACATACTGGTGTCCCATGAGACCCTGACATAATTCATAACAATAAATCGAATGCCCAATGTGCCCAATTGGCGTGCGAACTGCCGGTGGGACATTTTCCCCACAGGAGATCAAAAATTTCTGATTGCTGCGGATCATCGGTCGGACATTTTCCACTCGGAAGGTGCATTGCTGTGAACTGGTGTAGGATCAGAATCAACGTTTTTCTGCAAATATTTCCGCGGAGGGAAAAACGTCCCACTGGCAAGCAAGAACAATTGCTGCGTAATTGACGCGTGGGACTTCAGAAGATACTTTTGTATTGCCTTAGATGCTATGCCGTAGGACGTGTTTTGTCGGGGGCGACCCCATGACGTGTTAAGGTTAATGCTAATAAGCCACTCTGCACTGTTGAAAATTATGCAAAAAAGTTTTAACACGCATTACACACAGTGAGGGATTTTAAGTCAGTGATTTAAAGGTGCATTTGGTGATCTAGACCTCATCTTTTACTACGTTCACGATATGTCACGGAGGAAATATAGGCTATACTTCAAAATTTCAGTTGATTCTGGCGATTTGCATTGTATGTTGACTAGATGTTTGTATCACGGTACCCATAGCCATGGTTGTAATTCTGTCCATTTGTGGACAGAAAATACAAAAATAATGGAATTTCTTCGGAGCTTGTACAAAAATCTAAATTAACAGGCAAGACCAAGGAGATGTATGACCTTTAATAGCTAGTACCTAGGTCTTCATGGACTCTACAATGAATAACTATTTGTCTTATATAAAAAAAAACATTCAGAATGATTCTGTGGTGGCGTTTCAGACTTTGCGTCAGAATTTATGAAGCCATTTTTGTTTTTCGTGTCTTATCTCATAAGTCTGTTTAAATTTTGGATTTTTTTTTAATTTTTTAGGTTTTTTCTTTTTTTAACACACAAAAAACCTAAAATGGGGGATTTTTTGCAGCCAAGAAGAGTTGTGTTGAAGGAGAAAATGTGCTTAAAGACGGCACATCAGCATCATATTAACATAAAGGCTTAATGATTAATACATGGGGAGGGATGACCCTGAGTAGAGTTATGATCAGCTACGTTGTTAGTAGGGCATACAATGTGAATGAAATCCGCTAGCTGTTGAAAACCACACCTTACTACAGGGGGCATTTCACTTCTTCCCATCCGGACCCAATAAGACTATCTGTATCCAAATGCGTCGTTTTGAGATAGTCAAATAGAGGAACTTCTAGGAAAATTCTTGTTAGTAACATTCAAGAAGCCTAAACAAAACAAAGAGGGTGCTTATTTAATAGGCTCTTCTGGTTAAAAACCATTGTCCTGTTTGTATCACGGTACCCCATCAGCCATTGTGTTGTAAATAATTTATGTACCATTGTGGACAGAAAATACAAAAAAAGTATGGCATTCTTTCGGAGCTAATTGCCGTAAAGATTAGGCACCAAACTACTAAAGGTTAGGATGATGTTTAAAATCCCAACTTTTCTGAGTAAGCCGGGTGAGGGGGGCACGATGAGGTTGCATGGGGATCACAAAAATCCCTTTAACAAGTGTGCAGAAATGAACATTACTAAAAAATTGTCCTGTCATGATTAATACATAGTGGTCATATGCTGTGCAAGTGATGTCTGGGATTGAACCATGCCTGATCATGGCCTATAAGCAGTTAAAAAATTCAATCCTCTCTATAGGAGGCTCCTATACTCAATCCAGTTTATCTTCTATAGGGGGTTGGAATTCTTCTAGAAATTCCCGATATCCAAAACTGCCCCTTTACTTCTATTATACCATTAAATAAGAGCTTCCAATCGGCTATGTTTCTTTTGCCCAGAACGATGTCAAGAGGAGAGTAGTAGACTTAGCTAGGATCAACATGACTCTTGGTTGTGTGTGGGTGACGTGTACAACACACTCTCATGGATTCCTAAATTCCAGATGGCAGCTGTGGTGACCCACCTCAGAGATTGTTGCTAACGACAAAAATAACTGACCCAGACTACAAGGGGCATGTGGTGTCTAATGGAAGCTTTTCTAAACTTCATGGGCCTGGGTGAGACTGGCTGGTGGGAAGCTCCAGCTAGACTTCACACTGTATTGAGAGAAAGGTATGATTGTACAAAATGTTAGTGTTTATCCATAAAATGAGTTGCTACTAATTAAAACCTGCATGTACCCAGCTATCAGGTCAAACCAAACGTCTTATTGGCATTCATCAGTTAGGTGCATTTCTGATTTATTAATTTTTCTCAATATCTTGAGAACAGATTATTCACAAAATTTGCGTTGATCCCGTTCGTGCGGTTTGTGTAGAGCAAGTTTGTTTCCCACGTCCATAGGGCAACTGTGCTGTAATTTCGTATACAAAATTGTGAATTTCTTACATGACCACAAATTTGCCACGAATACTTAGGTAATGGTTCAGATGATATAAAAATCTTCACTGTTTTAGGTAAGTGGGGGGACCAGGTTGTGGTTCACGAGAAGCTCTTAATGGCGTAAAATGGTTAATCTGAATCACCTCATTCTGCAGTGGGAAATTGTGGGAATTAAGACATTATATGCAGCAGTCAGTATGATTTGCGTTCCGTCTTTTTCACGCTTATCACGGCACACTTGGTGCAGCGCGCCAAGCACTTGTGGGTCCACTTTACTGCCATGATCGTGAAAAGGAGTATAACGTGCTAGGTGGTAATTAACTATAATCGTATTCATTAATTGGACACGAACGACAAAACCGCGTATGTGCGTATCATTACCTCGGAAGCGTATGTTCCACTGCCCTTGACAACGGAAATAAAGCATGTTTAATGCAAGCGCAGTAGCGTGAGTAGTCATGCGTAAGTGAAGCATAAACGCTTGTGCCAAGTCTCTGTGGGACGCCGTGTCCAGGAATTAAAGAGTTTGATTATAACAGTGTTTAAGCAATGGCGCTGTGATTTAATTCATACCTAAACCATACCTCAGTAGGAACAGTGACAAACTGAAGGATATCCTATTCTCAGAGTAAGGCTACAGCCACTGAACTTGTGCAGATTGAAGAACTTCATACACTATCCACTGAGAGGGGACTGCAAACCGAGATCGATAGTTTTGGTCTTTGATCAAGAGAATCTTATCTTAGGGAAGATAGGACACTTCCCCTATTTTTGTGAACGGAAGCGGGTCGTCAATTGGGAAGGAGGCTCCTAGTGCTGGTAGGTAAAAGTGACAACCATGCATATTCATGCGTGAAGGAATGGTGACAAAGCTTCAAAGTGTAATGTTATTTTTGTGGGTTGCTTGAGATGTACAGCATTCAGATTTAGATTTTAACAAATGTTCAGATTTTAACCTGTTCGATTTATAACAAATGTTAAGAGTTATAAACAAAGATTCATATTTGTCAAAAATTTAAAAAAAGAAAAAACCTAAAAAATTAAAAATATTTTTGGTGATTTGACTTAGATTATAAGGCATAAAAAATGACAGGCCTTCATCCTTGTCCCCCCCCATGACTTCAACCAAAAATTATGCTAAGTGTTAAAACCCAAAGGAGAATTCAAAATTTGAGCCCCCCTGGTCATCTGGCTAGGTTGGGAATCGCGCCAACTTGCAGTAGGCAATTAATGACGTATTAAGTATTACATTGTTTGCCGTACAAAAGGGGACGTGTCCAATCTTCTTAAGATGGATTATCTTTGCTTTGATCGAGTTGAGAAAGTGAGTGGTTAGCGGTAGCAAGCTAACTCTGGAGCAAAGGGTTCTAATTCAGTGGGACCACTTGCTGGATTAATTCGGGATCTCAATATGGAATTAATTTATATAACAGATATTGATTAAAAGCTGAAACCACTCTCTCCTAGTTATTTGAAATGGCCAATAAGGAACCACGAAAAGCTTGCACTGTATTCCCATTCGGTGTGTTGTATAGTGTGTTCAATGTGCCAATACCGTAAAAACTCGATCAGACCATATCGAAAACAAGGTACTAGCAGCTACCTAGCTGC
>JAMKCH010052417.1:0-23579 GCA_023653785.1 Ophioderma brevispina
GTAGCCCGCATTTTCGGAATGAATAATTGCCGAAAACGGCGTTTCGGCAGATACCCGTGCGTTCGGCAGGTTATCTGACGAACGACCGGGCGTTTCGCATTAGCCCGGGATTTCGGCGAAGCACAGTCCAAGCAGCGTGTGATTTCCAAAAGGAAAACGAAAAAAACAGAGTATTTTTGATCTTGGTTTTTGAATTATTAAAAAAATATGAGTTAGGCGTTGAAATAAACAAAGAAAGGCGGCGAAGTGCTCAGGGAATGGGACTTGCACAGATGCTCCGAAACGGCCTTCCTACAGAATTTGGCCACGTCGCGCTCTCCTTGACGGAAGCAGCTGCAATGATTTTTTTCCAGGCAATTTTTTTTTTTTTGTTTTTTTTTCGAAGCCCGTTTATCTTCAGGCAGACATGTTAGCGCCAGGTGCAGGATGAGTATGGGAGACCGGGTTGGCACACCCGGAATTGTGATTCAAATTTGGTCACAGAGGCAGCAGGAGCATGGGACAAAAAAAATCAGCATAGAACATAGCCTTTTTTTTCAAAAAAAGAGCGTGGCACTTTGCTTTTTTGTAACAAGGTCCAGAGACAAACTTCTTTTTTTTGTGCTAAATGTATCACCTGAAAAATTACATTACAAAGGGTAAATCACTCTAGGGAAGGCTCGTTAGTGAAAAGCTATTTACTTTAAAGATTATGTAAGACTTATGTTCAATAGATCGCTGCATTACTTTTTAGCACCCCCCTTAATGTTTTGAGGGTATTAATTTTGTTCAGTCATAAACTTACTATCTAGTGTACTGAAATCCCAATAATTGTACCAAGTAACATTGGAATGGTGGAAAACATTAGGCTTTGGATCATATGTTGTATCTCTGGTTTCCATGGGAAAAATTGATCCCGAATATTTGCACTAATAAGACACAAGGAGATCATTAAACATGCCCGGTGAAGATAAAATATCATTCCGGTCCAAGTAGTTTTTGAGAAATGGAAAGATATCAGCTTGCACAAATTTTGGACACTGGTGTCGTATGGTAAGTACCCACAGTTGAACGGCCAACATTATTGATTAAACATTAATTAAGTTATTCAAGTGGGCTTTGCTGAAACGTCTTCTAAACCCATGTTTATTGCATACAAATTTTGTTTATCACAGTTCCCATCATAGGTGTTAAAGCAAAATGAAGTGAGCTGCTGTTCATGTTGTCCACTTTTTATCTATTTTAAAGTATAGTAACACAAAATACAATAATGCAACATGAAATTTTCTATCCAGATGTCACTGAGGGGTTTGAAGGAATCAGTGTGAAAACAGTTGTAAGGTATGGCCAGAGGTTATTTTTTAATTGATTTGTCACGTGGTTCACGTGATGTTATCTTATATGTAAGCAACACCTTAATTCTAGATAATAAAATACAATCTTATTTGCCCAGAAATTGCTCTTCAATATAAACAAAATCTCTAAAGTTTATTTTGTTAAGAAAATGAAATCAGTGGTTCCCACCCATTCACCTAGCACAAGTTGACCGCCCAATTCTTCTTCTTGCGTATGAGGCAGCAGCGAAATATGTGGACGGTGGAGTCAGCTCACTGTTGATTGGTTGGGGATTGAAAGGCGATGTCACCGGTGGCGAAAGGTAGGGCACTCCCATGAAAATGTGATCCGCGATCGGGATGGAGAAACCAATTGGCGGCTGGAGATGGTGCAGCCCCCATCGGTGATACGTGCGTGGAAGATTGCTCCCAGATGGTAGTTCTGTCAGGTGTAATAGTGAGTTGTCTGGTCTTGAAGTATCGAGCCAGGCAGTATTCCATGTCGTAAGGATGTGAAGGGGAGCTGGAGAGTTTAGCAGCAGGTCAACTGAAAGGTCGACGAGAGCACAGTATCTGTCGGCCGAGCTGGTGCGATTCGTTGACAGTGTTATGCAGCAGGTGTGTGTCCAACAGAGCATTCACTGTTTGTGCGTGTGGTGTTTTCTCCGAAGCACTGCGGTGCAATGCCTGAAAAGCACTGGTAGATACTCAGATGGAATGGGACGGAGCCAAAACGTAATGGTTCTACTGGTCTTAAGGTTGATTACTGTGTCCAGCTTCTTTGTGTGAGAGCTGTTGAACTATGCTGGGGCGGCATATACAGCGCTGGTAGACCAGGCCAGGGCCGGTGGTGCGAGAGTCGTGGGCTGCACCCTGCATGGAGGGTCCAAGCAAAGTCGGCCACATGGTGAGGTTATTCCTCGAAGATAGGTAGCGGATATGGGACTCGAGGGGGTGCTGCCGATAAGTAAACTGCCGATCAAGCTTTACTCCCAGATAAGTTGGTGTTGTGGGTTAGAGGCTTGTTATGGCATGGCAGAGGCGCTCCATTGAGGTTTGATTTGAAGATGGCGATGAGCCACTTGGAAATGGGACGGCAGTAGCGGGTGGTCTAATCTTCACTTCAGCTTCCAGTCTCCAGGTGGTCTTGAGATATCCTGCAAGTAGGGCCATATCGAAAAAAAAAATTAATATGCAGAAATGTTACTTTCTACTTCTGTCCAGCTGGTGTCAGAGTAGAGAAGGGCAATCGTCAGGCGTAGCAATATTGTCTAGATGGTGTTTGAGGTAAATCGCTGCATGATACCAGTGAACAGCATGGGAGCCAGGACAGATCCTTGTGGTACTCCTCCCTTTTTCCCCTGTTATCACAACCACACCCCCCAACCCCCCTTCTCCCCTCACCTTTTCTTTTTTTCCTCCCCATCCGTGCCTCAGGACGACGGCTAGACGGGACTACCTGCCCATCACTGCGCTTGAGAATAAAGGTACGTTGCAAGCATGTTACATTTGAATTGTTACAGGTCCGGTATGGGTCCCGAGAAGCTGAGTGTAAAGCCATGGTGCCACACGAGGTTGTATGCCGCAGTAAGGTCCACCAAGATAACGCCTGCCTTACGGCGCTGTTCAAAGCTTTCCTCCTCAATAATCATTTGTGAGTTTTGCCATCTGGTGGACAGGGGTCGGAATTCAGGAAATCATTGTAAAGGAAAAGTATTCTCATTCCTCATACCCCCGGGATGGGATATAACTGTGAAGACAGCCACTTTGGGACTCTTTTTGCTATATTAATAAAAAAGGAAAAAAAAAAAAGTTTACACAATGCTGTGTAAGAAGTGTCCAGGTTGGAAGAGGTTGGGGGTCGGGAGGTTGGGCACTTATTAATCCCACCAGGTTCTTAAATTGTCCCGGTCTGCTTGCGCATAGTGCATTTAGTGTCCACTGTAAACAGGGCCTCGACCTGTTTGCCCACCCCACGCAAATCATTGTGATCATGAATCCCTTCATAAGTTTGGATCGTATGTAAAATGATTCCCACTTCACAGGTCACCATCCAATCACTGATCCATTGACATGGCTAATGGATGAGCGTACTCACCCCACACACTGTGTGCAGAACATTGGCGAGTAGCCTGTTTTTACCCATGTTGGAAGCCTTGTTAGAAATGGTCTTTTCGGATCTTTTTCAGCCAACCGTAATGTCAAACAAATTACACCACCTTATAGAAAATAAAGATTATCTTGGTTGTCAGTTTCTATCTTTCTACGAAGAGTATAGGTCTAACCGTTTGTCCATGGCGCCCCTTGAATCTGCCACATCACTGGTGATTTTTGAACATAGATTAGCATTAAATACCCGAATACCAAAAATACCACTCTTGTATAATTAACCATTTTGCAAAAGTCTTCGGATTTTTCTTCTGGGAATGTGCGATCATAAGAAAATTTCACATAATGTTATTGATGAATAATATATTCTACAATTAGAGCTTCTGCGAAGAAATCCCTTGAGCACTTTCTTCGCAACGACGTGAGTTTACTCATGTCCTATGCGTTAAGAGCACAGAGTACGAATGACGTCATAGGCCTATTGTAATGCACTGGTGCACAGTGAATAGGAAAATGGGACAGTCACTGCAAGATGGTGTGTCTCTTGGAGGAGACATCGCAGTGACTGTATATGCGGTTTGTTAAGATGTTCGATGTTATCTTGGCCCCTAACTGAGAACCTTCCACCTTCAGTGATGCACCGGAGATGCCCATCTTGAACGACTTGACAATCCGGTGAATGGGCCTGCCTAATAAGGCTGGCATGTGTTCCAGACTGACATCAGGTTGTTTCTTCCTGACGGGTCATTATTAAAATACAGTGATATAAAAAAAAGTAACAACAGTGATTAAAATGGACAGTGAATTAAGAAAGACAACAGGGTTAGCGTAGCCGCCTCAGTTTTATTATCATTCATTCGCCTGAATCAGATCAGTTTCCGGGCTCACCACGAGGAGGATGATAATAATCTGAAACCCCAAGACCTCCAATGAATTTGGACCTGGTATGTGACCTTTAACCCACATCGGAGTTGAAGGGTATTCCACGCACTAGCACTTTGAAAAAAAATGTTAACCGAAACTTAAACTCATATTAACACACACACACACATACATACACACGGGACGAGACTGCTTTAGTACGTTCCTCCTGCAATCGATGCAAAAACTGGGAACTTTTCCAGAAAAAAAAAAAACATTACGGTGAGCAATTGCCTCCATTTGAATTTGCCTGAAAGATAATCAATTCTGAAGAGGTTTATTTTCTCGAAAAAAATATGAATAGGGCATAGACGTAGTGGACCAAGCCGCCCTGTTGCAAAGTATCGAAAAATGACAATGTCATAAGAAACGAAACACCTAAGGATGTTGATATCTTGGCGGCCAAAGAAGTAGTTAATATTGACCGCGTTTAGTTTTTCGGTTAAAATGTGGCACTGGAAATCACCATATGATGCAATCGTTGTTTGCAACAGAGCTGAAAAAATAACCCAATCTATCTAGTAGCTGTTTCATAATACTTCCAAATTTAGCATGGGAGTCCATTTACTCTTGATGATATATTAAACAATAAGTATTTTCCCTGTGAGAAATCTACTCTCGAGTACATGAGAATAATTAATAATTATATTTAATCACAAAGACATAACTTCAAGGTTTCCCAACCTGGCGGTCGCGGACCCTTAAGAAGGAGGGGGTCGCGAAGTTAATTTAAATGAAAATGAAAAGTACTACTTGTGCAAAAGCAGAGAAAACAGGAATTGGCAAATAATCTAATTTAACTATGTCAAGCAGGCCAAACTGATTTTGCAGAGTTTGATTAATCAATTGAATTTGTATTGATTATCAAATCCCCGCGCGATTCAGGTATAATTGTCACACTACAGGACTGTTCAAAGACCAACAAGAACACGATTGTAATTGAATTAGTGATATTTTTGCACACTTCGAATGCGCACTTGTTTTAGGAATGGAGAGAACCATGCCCTTAGAATGCCACAACCGCATTTTTTAAGGATTGCTCTTCCCTGTCATCGTGATCCATGGAGAATTTTCAAATTCTTTGTGAGAGTAAATTATTGTGGGGTAAGGTAATGGGGGTTTGCCGCAAGCTAAGTGTCAAGAAATGGGTCTCGGGGAAAAAAAGGTTGGGAAAGCCTGCCCTATTGATGTGAAACACACCACATGAGTACAGATAAACCAGCCGGTGAAAATGTGTATGAACTGATAAAAGCCATTAAAAGGCGCGGTGGCGGCCAAGAAATCCTACATTTCAGAACATAGTCATTGGTTGTAACACGTAAAAAAGGGGCAAAATCTTGACGTTTAATAAATGTGCTTGATTTGTTGATAAACAATATTCATATCCAAACCGTTGGAGCTAAAGGGTTAGTTTCAAAGTTTGTTATGTTATGAAAAAAGCAGGTTGTGAGGTAGGTTATAGGGGAACAGCATTGCCCGAGACACGTCACAAAGCGCCGTAATCAGGTTTGTGCTTTAATTGAAAAAGAGGGTTCGGCCGCCAACAATCTGAGGTCAAATAGACGAATTTTAAGTTAATATTTTTATAGGCGGCCACCAGGATATGATTTTCCAGGTCATTGATATGCTATCTTTATCAAACTTGGTCACAACTGAATATTTATTGGTCTAATTACCAATGTATTGTTTATAATCGAGCGAGTATGTCACAGAAGCATTCGCAAAAACATCGTCAATTATAATTATTGTCTCAGACTCGTCGCCAATGATGGTAAAAGACATGTCGATGATCCAAACCCAATCTCTATAGAGCCAAAAAAGCATAGGTAACACACTATGAGAAATATGTTTACTTTAACCAGGTTTGTCTAGTGGCGCCATAGAGCAGGATCACATCGTGCAGTGTGGCTGGAACACTTACCGATTATTGTAACCACTTTAGCCATCTGTGTGATGATTACAAAGAATCAATCCCAAAGCCAGGTAGTGAGTAAGTTTAGGGGAAAGAAGAAATCTGACAACTACGGCGCCCAAGTCTAATAAGTACAACAGCCCTAATAGAATGGTGTTTTGGCAAGCACGGAATAGTAAGGGATGGTTCTCAATGGTATGTAGTGTTAAAAACAGGTTCACTTACTATTTAAAATAAGGTTGTTGTTTTAATACACACTTGATTGCTATTCTGTCAAAAGTTAAATCCTAAAGACCTTATTAAGTTATTTGCCAATGAATTCCTAAAGGGCTACTCATGTTACTGTGGTACACCGACAGAAAAGCCTGCCATAAAGATCGCTATTTTGGTTCGCATTCATCCTAAGCCCCATATAGTTTATCGGCTCCCGATTCATGATAACTAAGATCAACCTTGTTTATTAGATAGTTTTAATGTTGTAATTGTTTCTAGACCAGTTTTTATGCTGATTCTGAATCCGATGAATGCCAGATGAAAAACCCGTGAGCTTTTGAAGAAGGAAAGAAACGAAAGAAAAAAAATGGCACAAAAACACTCAAAAGCTGCCTCGTTTAAAATCATCCATTGTGAATACATTAAACATATGATTATTGGTAACCACGTAATCAGTTAATTCAATATGGTTTGGCCAATACAATAAAGCGTCTGATCGTGATCTACTTATGACTGCAGGTTGGTAATTAGGTATCTATCCTGGTGTTTTGACAGTCAAATTAATTAAACCCATAAAAACACAGATGTTTCAAAAAATGTGATTATAAATCCCTTCATTATAGCATCCAAGATGGCATCCCGAATACTTAAAATGGCTATAAATTGATAGATGATCTACCATAGCACTGCCACGTATTTGTGGTAATCAGAGCAGACTTACAGTTGCATATATTTGGGAATCAATAGCAATCGAGACAGTAAGATGACCCACAAGGATGGTGCAATACAATATGGCATGAAATGCCACTTCTAAGCGGCGAAAAATCCGATAACAAATATCTAGGATTGTTGCTCTTCTTGGTTTGGTAGGGGTTTTAGGGCGTCCATTGGCATCAAGTATTGGGATATTTGATTAATAACGGATCAAGGGACGCTTAAGAGAACCTTACCTGGGATTTATGGAAAGTTGATATAATCAACAAAAAACACAAAAAAGTATATATTTAGCCATCACGGTGAATGGATTAACTGGCCTTTACTGACTGACATTTGCAACCCTAATTGAACGCAGCAGGTGCCATCTTCAGATATCCAATCACGTGGAGTTATGTTAACTTAAATGATCGTGAATGAGTATAGTGATATGCACATTACATTATACCAGCTCTTGTTTAAGTATGTTGTAAGGAATTTGCCATTTTGGAGCATCTTGAATGGTTGGTAATTAATGTCAAAATTCATTTTAAAAGAACTATTTCATAAATGGCCTCAATCAATATATTGATTGTTAAAGGCATAAAGACTCTACCAAGGTTACAATCTACAAGTAGGGTTACCATTCTAAGGTTTTTCAGTCTGGCATCCAGCGGATTCAGATTCGTCAGGAAAAACTGGTTTAGAAAACCGTTGAAAACATTGTATATGTACATGTATAATTCAACACGGTCACAATGGTCCTGTAGCATGGACTAATATTTATTTGCTGATACCAAAAGACACTCTGCTCTTACCAAAACTACTTTTTGAGAAAGAAACTTAAAATGAGGATTTTCAATATGTAGGGTGTTTAGGGAGAGGAGAAGAATGAAATTAGAGAAACGACCTTTTATTTCAGCCTTTAATTTAGGTAGCTTTACTAAGTTTCATTCACTTTAAGTGAAGAAATTGTGTAGGTAGATGGATGGACAGATGGATTTTTAGGGAGTGGGTGTTGAGGAGTGAATGGGTGTATGGTAGTGCTTGTTTGGTTTGTCAAGGGTCATGTCTAGAACAATGGGTCCCAGAATTGCTGATTGCGTCAACTGCTCGTTGCAAATCTGTTAACTGGCAAATTATGAAAACCTTTATAGAATACGAGGTTCCTAGATATTGTTGAATATTTGCTTAATGTGTTAGTCATTAAAGGTGCAACGAGAGATTTCATATAAGGTGTCCCAAAAAAATAGAATAGTGGTGATTTTGGCCCCCGACTGTTGTACAAGATCGTACATACGCAAGTAGAATAAGGTTAACGTCCAAATCGAAAAGGATTTAAGCTTGAGACAAATGGTTATTCTTGAGTATAAAAAAAATTGAGAGATTTATAATTTCGTTATATAGGAAAGCAAAATACGAAATTCAGCCTATGTTTGTATTGAAGTAGTAAGCAAATCAGAATCACCTTTTTTCTGCCTTTTAAGACATTCTATGCAGCCAAAGACAAGGTAAGAAAAGTCTATGAGTGTCTAGGCTATTGGAAGATTACTATTATGACACAATATTTGGGGCTGCCTCAAAAATCTCTCGTTGGCACCTTTAATTTTGTACTCTGCTAGGGGCGTACTTTAATCTGTTGCTCAATGGTAAATGTACTAATCAGAAAGATTCGAGAACCTAATATACTCAAATCGCTTCAAAACAGACGCAGACACAGGTGCTTCGGTCTCATATTCCATTACCTAGAATCTAATCACATAAGTACCACTCTGTGTCTTCATGGCTTAGTATATCTGAGTGTATTAAATTCAAAACCTCTTCTACTATGTTTATCAAGGCACGGAAGGCTTTGTCCCCAGTACACCACATAAATGTCTGGTGGGCAGTAGATAACGTCCTGTCTGTTACAACTCGTTCTATCCACCATGCCATGGTCTCACTGCGTTGTTCCTAAGACATTATAAATGTGCTGGCGGGACAAAAAGCCTTGTCAGTTGAACTGCTCCACAGCTAGGGAACAATATTCCTATCACCAGTCGTAGTGCCAGTACTGAGTACTGTTTTGAAAAGTTAAGGGGGGAGTTAGTGGGGTCTGAAGCAAGGACACTTTAAAATGATTTCTTATATTTTCCTAAATAGTTGGTATATATAAAGGTATACATCAATATTGTAGCCCATGTCACAAAAGTTTTAAAATTCTCATGGGAAACTTTTTGCTTGCTCTGGTTTGCCATGGTAACCACGTTAAGGCTAATGATGGATAAACACTAGAACGGAGGTATGTAACTAAATTAACTAAAACAGTAGGGACGAAGCTTGGGGGACAGTGCAGCGGGTGAGTAATCTACGCAGGTGAACCATGAAAGTCGAATTGTTAATACCGTTGCCATGGGAACCGGCAATCTGGAACCAATAGCATATTTTTTGTCAGTAATTTGAATTTTAAACACCAAGTTTAGAAAATCAGCATTCAGGGTTCCACTAGTCCCTACATTGTTAAATGTGTGCCAGATTTCATGTGCATACTGTAGCGTCTCTAGTTACGTTCGTTTTCATTTTGGCATGTTTGCGTATTTAACGAGAACGGAGTTATAGACATCGAAACATTTAGACAAAAATTTGAGGGTGTTTTTGATGGTGGAAATATGGAATTATGTTTTAAAAATTTTCATTTATACTGAATTATCATAAATATTAATGAAAGAATCAACGAAATAGATGTCATGTATTGTCCTGTTATTAATGTTAAAATAATTTCTGTAATATCGGCAGGGTGAGGAACAATAAAATACTTACAAATCACTTACACCAAGGACATTTAATTACTTAAATTATGAAAAAGATTAACTATGTACTTTTTATTTACTTCGACTTACCAAAAGAAATGCGTTTGTTAAATATTTCATAAATAATATTTTTTTAAAGTCTTAAGTATAACCCCTTTAATGTTTCAAATGGTAAAATATAGGAGATGATGCATTTTTGGCAATTTCGCGTACATCTGCTCACGTTGAGTCGGTCAATATCTCTGGAAGCAATGTCCGATTGAGTATGCGATGATCGAATATAAAAAGCATTTTGGAAGCTTTACAATCTACACAATTTAGCTATGAACAGTAATTAGCAACAATTTTATTCATATTCAGATAAAAACCCCATACCCCCCTGAAATCGATAATCAAAACCCACCTCTTTCAGTCGTATTAAGAAGAAAGGAGAGTGGATTCCCTTGGCTCTCTCATAGTTCTACGCAACAGCTGACGCCCTTTTTCTTAACTGTTCGTAGCAGTATCTATGTTGAAAGCCGTAATTTCAAATAGAAGTCATTTATGTATGGTTATTGTATGCGTGTGAGGTCGGTGTGCGCCTTGTATTATTTGAAATTGCAAATCCTTATAGTTGGAATTGAAAATGTCATCCATTTTGGCATTAATTCATTTAAACGAAAAGATTAACGATTTGCGACGATCCTGTCAACATTGTGGGAGATTTGCACTGTCTAATTATGAGTCTTAGTGTAGAATCTTTAAAGATAAACAAAACACATATTTGTATTAGTTGCTGTCATTATTGTATGTAAGCTGGCAATACCCGTATTCAGTGCCTGGCATCCCCTGAGTGTACTAACGAGTAGTGCAATTTAGTTGGAATCACGTCATCATTTTACTTGAAATAAGTCTTCAGCAAAACAACATGCGTGGGATGAGTAAAATTGATGTTTTACTACTAAAGAATTTTCTTGTTAAACAATTCAGCGGGCAGGTTAGCTCAGTGCTACATAGTACAACGCACCCAGTGACGCATTTCAGGGTGACCGTTTTAATCGAACCTTTAATATTCTTGTTTTCTATTTGTGTTATGTTTGTGTATATGTGTTTTTTGTTTTGTTCATGGGGGGGTGGGGGGGAGGGGCGCCAGACTAGCAGACTATCTTTATCAATTTCTCTCTCGAGGGACCCCGTGTTGTGATGCTGATCTGCACAAAGTAGGACCATTCATATGACTGGAATTTAACTTTTTTGCAATCTCAAAAGATGATACGGGCCTTCCTGGCGTTCCAGAGAGCCTGACCCTCATTATGGCGGATGAGGTAATGCTTGGAAAGATTGTCGATACTGATTTTAACATGAGAATGGAACACTTTATACGATTCCTAACCAGTAGCTCACTGTTGTTATATCCCGCATAAACCTTTGCACAGATGTACTAACAACATAAAATTAATAAAGGCGACACTTCATATCCAAAGAAGGCATAGATGTTTCTTGTGCATAACATCCTTTTGTGTAGAACGACTAAAATATTATATTTTGACCGTGAATAATTTAATTGCAAGCGAGAGGGGAGCGGAAACTATGCTACCCTTGTCATCTTCTATTATCACTAGATCTAACATTTGCCTCGCCTGCCCACACCATTGACGATCAACATAGAATATGTACTGCTGGCACACAATGCCACCTATTCCGTTTCCGCTTTCGCTACAGTTGGGCGCGGCTATTCTTAGACATGCACTACGTCTTTGGACTCCCATCTGCGTAGATTAGCTTGACAACAAGGGAATGAAAGAAAACGGTTTCGCGGTACCTTGGATATTCGCGAAAATCAACGAATCAGGTTGTGTCGATCTGATGTTAGAAATTGGGTTCCTGATCATAACAAAAAGACCAAATTAGCGTCACTAGGGTGTGTAGCCTGGCGTGTTTGGCATGTGTGGCATGACTTGATATGCCAATCGAGAATTGAGCCCAGCTGAAAATGGTAAGAAAGAATAATGCTTGTATGGATGTAGTTTTCAGGTTTTTTGTCTTTTTCCAAAACATAAACCTATTTCTGAACTCTAGTCAGCTACTAGACAATTTAGTTCTTAGTGGAATATTTTGGTGCGTAAATCGTTACGATATGGCCAAGTAATTTTGCGCCATCTCCAGTGATACGACCATATGTAACAAAAATTCCAAATCAACGCTATCTGACAGGGTTTCCCACCCTCAGCCAACGGCAGTCCGGAAGAGTAAGTAGTCCTGTGTCCCAGACTGCAAAAGATATTATCGTAAATAGTAATGCGCGAGGCGGAGGATTAAGTTATCAGTCCGGCTAGCGAATGCATGCAAATGAAACTAAATCTTCAAATATCTCCGGAATACGAAGGGGGCTTCTATGGAGATTTTTTGCATCAGAGGGTGCCCGTTACTATTGTTTTGTTTTCAATAGGCCTATGTATCGTAACTGGGTACTGAACCTATAGAACCTAGCGAGGAAAATTGAACGTTTGTGTCGGTACTTCGGTGCTCGCAAAACGTAGAAAGTGAAACACGCTAATCGCTACGGGTGGCATCCCTTTTTCCCACAATGTTTTCGGTATACATTTCAGTATTGAGAATTTTCAAACGCTGGTTTCAATTTACGCTTTCAATTTAGAACAGGATATACGTACTTACCGGGACCGCCTTACGTAAGCCGATAATGACGTATTAAGTGATAATAACCTCCCTAGGCGTGAAGATTTGCCAAGGTTTGCCACAATTCAACAATGGACGGCGCTGTGTGTCAAGACGACACGCAAATGGTGTGCTGCAAACTGGTAACGGGTTGCGGGACTTGAAGAGAGCGGAGGTTGTCTAAGTATGTATTAGCTCGCAATAAAAATTTACAAAAACATTCAAAATTCCCTATCCCGTTCGGCCCACCCAAATTGTTCTGACCACCTCCCGGGACCACTTAGTCTTTTGATATCTATGGAGATATGTCGCAGCCGACAATTGCGCGCAGTATAGCTTTCAAACGGTATAACCATGACGTAGCGTAATGGTGTAACCATATGGTGAAGGTCCGGGGAAGTTATCTAATAGTATAGTAAGGAATGTACTAACTTTCACATACTACTTCGTTTTTTAAAAATTACAGTGGCGACGAAGGATGGCGTATCATTATCTTCGAGAGGGTGAAGAGGGTACGGCTCAAGTAAAATCTGGATAATATTTAGATTTTTTATAGGAAAAATTTTCGGGCAGTTGCTTCCAAAATCTGAATGGCAGCCGTAGCGTTCCGTGGCGTTTTCAAATGTTTCGCATTACATTTGTACAGAATATCACACCAACTGCCCGAGCCAAATCAAACCGGTACGTAAAAAAAGATGCAATGTTACACATTAACCATCACACGAAAGCAAAATTGGCATTTTTTGCTTGTGATCATGGACACGACTTGAGAGGGACTACCCACTCCCGGCTTAGCGACAGCCACTGGAATAAGGAACAGAACTGACTCATCCCCAATAATCTTCGCACCCTTCTTTGTCATGTGATTATACAAGATATAAGTGCGAAATTATAATGAAAATAGGCCCAATGTGCGGAATGACGGTGGAGTGGGAGGTGGGGATGTGAGGATGTGACAGCTACATTGCGGGGGGGTAGGGCGGTGTTGATAGTAGTTAAAAGTACGGATGAATAGTAGTAATAGAGTTATGTAGTATTATTAATAGTGTTTGTTGGATGATGTTGATGTTTGAGCCCCAATCAATGGAGCGTTCTTATAGGGCGCAATCATCAGCTGTCTTCCTTCAGTACGGTTCCCACAATAGTAGCATTGCATATAAATATGTTTGTTTTGTTGATGTATTTAATGTAAAATTTCTAAACAGATGTGAAAATGTAAGCAGTTTAATGGGGCTTGATGCCGGATCATCCTAGACGATTGAATCCAGAGAGTACGCAACTGTACTTATCTAGGTGCGCGAGCTCGGTTGCTGGGCATAAATTAAAATGACAGACTACATATCATCGCCAGGCAGAAAACAAAACGCAGGAAATTCTTTTTGGAATAAGGTCCATTGCAGGAAAGGGAGGCCACGACCTTCATTTGAAATGCATTTCCAAAAATCACCGAGTCTACGACCTACTTCAGTCTTTCTTTTTAAATAAAATGCAGCAAATTCAGTGGCCAGGCAACGATTAACACTCTCTTAAATATAGTGTTCACAAATTATATGGGTAGGTTGAATGAGTAAATGGGAACGGATGAAGCAAGGACGAGAGTACAGATGACTGGGAGGGTATGAAATGTAGGGTGGTCATTGAATCACTGAAAAAATGCTGAATCAGCCACGCAATGACGCGTGCATCATGCATAATGCAGTGCCATGTGACCGAAAAAGCCCACCATTCCACTTCAAGCCAAGGAAGAAAGCAGGACGCGGCAAGGGCGGCAAAGGAAGGCGGGAAGGCGGGGCACAGCGGGGGGGGCACAAATGGGGGATCCCATTTCCCACAATGGTCTTTCGGTATAATTTCAGTCTTGAGATGAGAACAATGTTCAATACGCTGGTTTCAATTTACGCTGTCAATTTTAGAAACAGGCAGGGATATTACGTACTTACCGGAACCGCCGTTACGCTCAGCGAATACAAGGGGACGTATTAATTTGATAAAATCCCTAGGGTCAGTGAGTTGACGATTTGCCAAGGTTTGCCCAAGATTCAACAATGGGACGGCCGCTGTGTGTCAAGACGACAGCAAATGGTTGTGCTTGCAAATGGTAAACGGTTCTTCGGTGACTTGAAGAGCCGGACGGTTTTATTTTGTCTAAGTAGTATTTGTATTAGCTTGCATAACATTTACAAAAAAAAATCAAAATCCAATATCCGTGTACGCGGCCCACCAAATTGTTCGGGACCACCCTCCCGGGACCACTTAGATTTTTATCTATGGAGATATGTCGCAGCCGACAATTGCCCGCAGTATAAGCTTCAAACGGGTTATAAACATGACGTAGACGTACGTAATGGTGTTGTAACAAATGGTGAAGGATCCGGGATTATATAATTAGTTTTATAATTACAGGAATGTATACTTTACATAATACCATATCGTTTTTTAAATTACAGTGGCGACCGATTGCCGGAGCGATAGGAGGGCGTTAGATATGTCGAGAGGGTGAAGAGGGTACAGGCTAAGTTAAAATCAAGTAAATTCTGGATATCTATTTAGATTTATTTATAGGAAAAAATTTTTGGGCGGGCAGTGCTTCAAAAATATGAATGGCAAGCCGCGCGTCTCCGTGCGTTTTACAAATTGTTCTCTTATAAATTTGACCAGAATACTAACACAACTCGCCAATAGCCAAAATCAAACCGCCGCGTTACCAAAAAAAATCAATGTTACACATTACCCATCACACGAAATCAAAATTTGGCAGTTTTTTTGCTTTGATCATGGACAGACTGAGAGAATACCCCACTCTCCGCTATAGCTAAGCCACTGGAATAAATGAACATAACTGATCAATACTCTTCGCACTTCTTTGTGTCATGTGTGATACAAGAATAAGTGCGAAAGTCATAATGAAATAGGCCCCTGTTGCTGACTAGTGTTATATTAGTGTAATTATTATTTTAAGGTGGTATGGGTGTAGTAGTAAAAGTAGTAGCATAGTAGTACTAGATGTATTATGATTATTTTAATACTTGTTTGTTGCTGTGATGGTTGATGTTCGCCAATAATGAAGTTAGTTAGAGCATCTTAGCTGTCTCCACTGCAGACGTTTCACAATAAAATTGCCTAAATTGTGTTTATGATGTAGTGAATTTAATATTCTTAAACAGCTGGTGTGAAAATGTAAGCAGTTTCATTGCTGATGCCTGGGATCATTTCGACGATGAATCCAGAGAGTAAGCAACATGTAATCATAGGTTGCGCGCGGCTCGGTTGCTGGGCAAAATTCACATCATGACAGACATATATCGCCAGGCCAGAAAAAAAAACGCCGGCCGGAACTTCTTTTGGAATCAGGTCCCATTGCAGGAATGGAGGCACCGAACTTCCTTTGGAACATTTCATAAAAACACCGAGTCTACAACCTACTTCAGTCTTTCTTTTAATAAAATGCAGCAAAGCAAATTGCGTGGCAGTCAAAATTAACACTCTATATAATTACGTGTTCACAAATTAATTTTAGTTGGGACATGATACATGAAACTGAATGAATCACGGACTCGCGTCAATATGAATGGATGTATGGAAATGTATTGGGGGTCATATGAAATCACTGACATGCTGATGAATCGCACGCAATGGAAGGTGGATTGTGCATAATGCAGGCACAAGGCATGTGACGAACCTCCCAAAATCAACTTCAAGCCAATATAAGAAAGCTCTGACTCGGCAATTGACGCGCCAAATTCATGCTGGAATTGTGTGACAGCAAATTGTGAAATTACATTACATCTAACAGGGTTGATAAAAATATCTGAAATGTTTTAAATAATTTTTTTTAAATAATCCCAATTTGTGATGGAGGTGAGAAAGCTACCCGATTATTATGATGTAATCAATCCGCGGTAGACTGATTTTTTAAACCAATGAGACTTTAGGTTTATGTGACTTGAAAACGGATTCTGACTCTGGGGATGAGAGCATGGGGTGACGTAGGGATTTAATATTTTGTTAAATATTTACACATTTTAAAAACAGGTTTTTTATTTCAAATTTCGGGAAATCGTACGCTGTTTAAGAATAAGAAAGATAAAGTTTTTTAATCGGTCCTCTGTCCTATGTCCAATTGACACCCTACGGCGGTCCGGACGTGGGGCAGTCTGTGTCACAGACTGCGAAGATACTTTAGTAGTTTTCTTCTTTTTGTTTTGGGGGGGGGGGGTGGTTGTGGTTCTTTTTTTTTTTGTTGCTGGGGTGCTGCGCCGAAGATAATCGTGCTCATCTGTCGTCATAGCGAATTGCATGCAATGAAACTAAATCTCAAATATCTCCGGAAAACGAAGCTGGTTCTATGGATTTTGTCATCCAGAGGGTTACCGCTTACAGTTTTGTTGGACGTTATGTATCGTAATTTGTGGTCTGAACTACATGAACCTAGCGAGAAAATTGAACGGTGTTTGTCGGGTACTTCGGTGGTCACAAACACGGAACATTGAACACGCAATCGCATTTTTTTTTTCCATAAATGCCTTTCGGTATTATTCCAGTCTTGATAATTTTTCAAACGCTGGTTGCAATTTACGCCAACTTTTCTTTTTCAATTTTAGAAACAGGATATACGTACTTACCGGACCGCCCGTAATTGAACCCGGCGTTGTGAACATTATTTTTTTTTAAGTTTTTTAAAAATATTGATTTGGGAAATTTTACCATATTGAAAATAATGGTCACAACCGGGTTCAATTGGACATAGATAGGGGACCGATTAAAAAAATCTTATCTTATTCTTATTCTTAACATCGTCACGATTCCCTGTAATTTGAAATAAAACATGTTTTTAAATGTGGTAAATATTTTAACAAATATTAAATCCCTACGAACGCCCATGCTTCCTCATCCCGAGTCTAATCGGTTCAATTCACATAACCTAAATTCTCATTGTTTAAAAAATCAGGTCCTCCCGCGGATTGATATACTCATAATCATCGTGTAGCTTTCTCACATCTTATTCTCTAACAGAAATGTCTTTAAAAAGACAACGCCTCAGGATCTCTGAAACGGTATTGATTACAATTATTTACCTATGGTCCATGACGCTATCTCTGTGCAGTGATGTCAGTTATTTGGTGCAGATATTTTGTGCGAGTTTTGTGAGTGTATAGAAATGCCGTCTTTGATCGCACACGACTTACACGCTGTCATTATGGGGCGTCAACGCTTGTGCTTAAACCTGCTATCATTCAAACTGTCTTGCTGACATCACTGCAGGCGATGTTGAACATAGTTTTGAGGGTTCTTTTAAACCCTGAAGCAATAACAATTGGCAGGTTGTTTGTTCATCACTCAAGATTAATGAGGTTGCTTTTACTTGGACATTGTTCATTGGGGTTAGGGTATTTTAAGATCACTATAGACCATGTCACTATTTGTTATGTTGGGCACAGATACAAAGCTTTTTGTTTCCTTTTGAGTCCCATGTATTAAAGATAAGGAAACTGACAACTCGCAATCTATGTCTGAACGAAACACTTTTTGTTGTAAGATCACAGACTTTGTGATTAGTTAATGCTAGTAATTCATAAATCATACAGGTAACATAATAACACGTTGATGCAATAAGGCACGAAGGTATCTATTTGACTTCTCTTACCTCTCTGTCGTCATTTAATTATTCAAAATTAAAAAAAAAAAAAACAATAAAGATAAACAATTCACTAGATACAAATGAAAAAATGATCATAAACTCACACTTTCTCTTATGTGCTCTAATCAAAATGCAGTAACTTCTCACTAGGTTTCCAAACATGAAACTTACATAACAAGAAGTTGTGACATAATTCAGCATTAGTATTTCACACTGTGATTAGTGTAGGACATTGGACAAGCATTATGTACATCTATGCAAAAACGCCAATTTTTTTTTAAAAATGAGGGCGCAGTCCTTTGGAAAATCGTTGAGTCAACTTTAAGGCCGGACTCAGAGTTGACAACCATGAAAATATCAATCATTTGATTGCGCTGGATTTCAGACTTGGTCAATGCGTGTAACCAAAATAGCTACCTAACTGAAACGGCTAATTACAACCTTCCAAATTGGTCAATTCATTAACCTTATGCTAGTAAATTTGGCTGAATGAGTCAAACATTCCTTAGAGCTGATAATATGAAATATCCGGGGGGGGGCGGGGCACTAAACTTTTTTCAGGAAGGGATGTGCGGCCCCAATTTCGAAACTTGGGGGGCTTTCCTTGTTACTTGTGAACTGATTGGTATCCAAAAGTAGGGGCTTGGGAACTGAAATTTGAGAAATTTGCAGGCTTGGGAGCTGAAATTTGGCTTTCTTTTTTCTTGTTTTTAAGTATATAATAATGGCTACTTCCGAAATCTTTTGACCATTTATTCACTGACGTAGAGAGTGTCCATGCATATAATACAAGAAACACCAAAACAAATTACCGGATTGATTGAAATTATAAATAAAATCTAAAGACTTTGTTAAATGCTGGACCAAAACTTTGGAATAAATTACCTACTACTGTCAAGACGGCTGCAAATATAAAATTTTTAAAAAGACCGTCAAATTTGCCATTTTTAAAAAAAAAAAATGTAAAATTTAAAATTGATGATTATTTAAAATTGTTCACAATGGTATCACATCAAAAGTGTCTTATATACACGTTTCTAAATTGATTCGTTATTTTTTTTTTTCTTTGTACTGTATGATTATGATTTGATGGCCAAAACACCTCTTCTAAATTCGATATTTTTTTTTTTGGAATTTATTAATTGATGGTTGGATCTTTGTTTTAAATGAGGACCATCTTACTAGGGGATCCATCAAGCCGAAAAGGGTCCTCAAAATAAGGTGAACCCTAATCAAGATACACTAAAAGATCTGCGAGGTGTTTTAGGTAAATTCGAGGGTGCTGAGTTCAAATCTTCTGCATGCAAAATTGATAAGTGGTGGAAAGGGTGAAATTCTTGTTTTTAAAGGGACACTACGAATTTTATGATAAACATAGCTTTTTTAATGCGACACAAGTATGCACATCTTCAAAAAATTTTCTAACGTACATTAAAAGGCCAGGATATAAATTGTTGATTTTTTTTATTTAAAATGTAAGGAAAACCTTCTCCGCTAAAGTGATTAAAAGGGCGGGAGGGGTGATACCCTGATGTAAGAGCTAGTGAAGTCAAGCTCCAAAGTGGGTTGAATATTATTTGCACCTTAAACCTTTCTTTACACATGGATGGTGGCAACATTGGTAACAATGACAGCAGCAGTACGAATCGTTAGCACTAACAATTCTTTTCAGCAAAACTATAAGTTCCATTTGACAAGTAAAATAAGTACTTGACTCCAGTTCTGTCTTTCACGTGAGGGCAGCATTAGAATTTTATTTACACGTTCTTTTAAAGTGATAACAAACGAGTCGTGATTTGCTTCTGAAAAGTTTTCAAGATCATGTCTTCAGTCTAAAGAAGGGCCTCTGCCTCTGAAAAGACGAATGTGTGTTTTAGCACAAGCCAGACTTGTCCACTGGGTATTATATTTAATGAGGAATGATAAGTACACATAAATTGTTTTTGGCAACGGGCTTTCAAAATATGAATCATAGCATGCATGTGTGCTAAATACCAGTTTTCTGTCTGGTGTTCAGGCGGGGGGGGGGGGTTGTCGTAGTGGTATAGAAAACACGATCGGCTTGATTTGGGAAGAGGGATTCCATGATAAAGGTACGCGTCACACTGAAAGGAACCGCTCCCAGCCACTCTCTACCGACTAAACAGCACCGCAAGGGAGATTCGTATGCGGTTTCCCCGTCGTCCAACGAGACAAAGGGGGTGCTGAAACGCTAGCAGTAGGCGACAGCCTCATGAAATCAACAGCTCAATCATGTTTAATTGGCGACGCCACTGTTCACGTCCCCCGATCAGTCACAGACCGTGAAACGACGTAACAAGTGGTGACTTGTCACGTAAGAGGGTTCGTCGAGTGCCCAAAGGTGTAAACACGTTTCCAATACGGAATAAAATCGCAATCTCATCATAGTACGCAGTTCCAAGTTACAGAGAAAAACGATTTACACCAATTTGGGCACATCGCACATGTGGTGTCCAAGACTAGCTGCTCGGCGATTGGTCGCCGATTTGTTGACCCGCGACGCGACCCAACGTCTACCAACTTAAAAAAGACAACATGTTTTCAAAATCGGCTGCAGTATCTGTTCAACTTGAAAAAAAAATATACAACAAAAGAGATGCTCCAATCGTTCGAGCAGTATGCGACAGCATCAATAAAATCATACGATCAAGCATGGCCACATGCATGTATCAGTCCCCAATCCAGTCGGCAGACTTAACACGACAGCAAAAGCTGTGTTTGTCCAGACTGCAAGTCGGCAACTTACCTTCTGTTGTCCGCGATTTAACATGGTACAGGTGCTTGCATCTTCTCGCGCCGCATGAATCAGACTCACTGCGACACACTTTCCACTGCTCACAAACCACTCAGATGCGCGCCAACTCATCGGCTTCTACCGCTTCCAAACCGCTCATGTGTTCAAGCCGACGCCCCGATTCCAAAAACCCGCCACGATTGTTTACGCGGCAAGAAAAAATTGTGGGGTTTTTTTTTTTTCAAATTTGCCACGGTGCTCCGACCCACACAAGACTACCTGAAGACTGTACAGGACACTACAGACTTGGCCAAACTAAACCCGAAAAAGGAAAAATGCTCACGATTTTCGAAAAAGTGGCCAATCGCACCAGTCGGAGCCGTCTGGAAGGTAGTTTCTAGCAAAAAATCGGCTTTGTGTGCTGAGACATTTTAAGAAAAAATGACGCTCCGGGCAAGTCTGTTTTGCTGACTATGGTTCAGTGGACCATATCTTGAGGACCACTGACCAAAATGAGCCATTTTTTTCAGGCGGGACCCTTTGAGATCCATTTTGTATCAGTGGTGTAACCAGGACCATGGTCTTTGGGGAGGGCGGCGGCAGGCAGGGGCCAAGAACATTGGGGTGGGGGGGCAAAACACACATTCCCCAATGAACCAACTCCTTGAGTCATGGGGGCAAGAAGAAAGAGAGCGGAAAAATTCTAACTGGGGTGCCCCTTCCCACGCTGGGTTTTACGTTACTGTTTGGATCATACTATTTATATGCCCTTTGTTTTTCGAAATGATTGATAACTAAATGCATTAATAATAATCTTAAACAAGATAATTATTATGATTGTAGGTGAATGTTCTCTAAAAAAAGCGAAAACGAATTAAAAAATAAGTTCGTTGAAATAATGTAACACTTTATTCCCCTGTCGTAAATAAATTTATGGTTTTATTGGTTTTAAAATTTAGCAAACGTAAATAGATGATGAGCTGGTGTGAAAATGATGAATGAAATGAGTGTAGTTTTGTCCGAGGGATATGGGATTCCCCATTTTTCTCCGAAAATTGGGGGGGGGTGCATGAAAAAGCTGGGATGCTTTTTATAGGTGGTCACAACCAAATTTGAATATTTTTGTAAAAACCTGCCATTTTGATGGGTCTAAACAGAACATTGTTTGATTGCTATTTATACCCACCCACTTTAAAAAGGCACTTAAATGAATACTCTAGACACTAAAACCGTTTTCCTGACAGTTTTCTTTCCATTACTATTACGTTGGTAAACAAGTAAGGATAATTACCAGAATATGATAAACCATTATTTTTCTCTGGAACTGATGAAACATACGATCCTTCTTTTGGAAACTCCTCACATAAGGTACCATGATTTGGAGCATTAAAAGTAAACAAATGCTTAACTCTATAACAACTCGACTATTAGTATTAAACATTTTTCACTTATTTGTCATAGAAGAGTGCCCTTTAATTCTATGACCATTTTTAAGACAAACCTTACTGAACATGATAATCAAGGCAGCCCATCCTCCAGAGGACCTCTATGTGTCTCTCAAATTATTTATTTCCGTTGATAATCCTTTTTTTTTTCAAAAATCTAAGAAAATTAAGTATTCACCTTTAATACAATTTTCCACCACGTGTAATATTCAAATTATCACCCTCAAAGTCACCTAAACACTTCCTTTATAGTCTATAGTGCGATCTTGGGCTTGTTGATAATGCTAGTTAAAAATAAGACAAATCGGGGTATTCCCCTTTAAAAATCCATCGTTTCTCATCAATGTGGTGATTTTGCAAGTGTCTTTTTTAAATTTAGGCACCCTCAGCTTGACCTAAAACACTTCTTTAAAAAAAACCCTTTAGTCACATTAGGGGATCTTGCACATGGTTTCATAAAGCTATATTTTAAAAAAATAAGGAAAATCGCGTAATGTACAGCACTTTAAAATCCACGTTTCATCGATTTGGTGATTTTTGTAAGGTGTCTTTTTGAAATCAGCACCATCAAATTAATCATAAAAACACTTCTTAAACCCTTTATCAAGTAATGGATCTTCCACATGGTTTCATAAAGCTATATTGAAAAAAAATCAGGAAAATTCGGGTAATGCCCTATGCCGCCTTTAAAATTCAATTTTCCACCAACTTGAGACAATTTTGCATGGTGCATATTCGGACTCAGCACCCTCGAATTGCCAAAACCCTTCTCAAACCTTGTAGTGTATCTGGAGTAGGGTTCCCTCAAATATGCCACTCATGGATCCCCTACTAACCCTTGTTTTTTGTTCGTCTGTATTTTCTGTGCGTGTCTGGTTATGTTTGTCTTGTCTGCTATTTGATGCGGTGTAATGTAAGTGGTGCAACGTTGCCCTCAGGCCTTTGCTTTTTGTTGGCACCTCCTCCATCTTGTCTTTTTAAATTATATTGTTTTTATATCGTTATTATTGTTTTGATGGAAATAAATTGATTATTATGATGATTAAAATTCAGCTTCTGAGGCAAAAATTCTGAAGGGGACCTTAAAGAACTGAATTATGCTTCAACAACCGGGGGAGCTGCTGGAGAGACTGCGA
>JAMKCH010052418.1:0-34484 GCA_023653785.1 Ophioderma brevispina
ATTGACAATACAACTCAGATAAATTTACTCACCCAAGTTGTTGCTAATAATGTCCTTATAAGACCAATCATCGACAGTTGATTTGCAAAAGAGCTTAGAAATAAACAAAATATAAACTCTACAATTTTGCTTTCATTGTTGAGTCAGGGCGCTAGTATGCCGCGCAAGCGGCTGTCGTCATGTTTGTGGAACTATACAATTATATGAGGAAGGATTTCGCTCCATTTCCCTGAATTTTGTATCGCAGAATTACAAATCCTGATTTTAATGCTTATTATATTAAAAGACTTCCAGGTAGTGTAGTGCAAACCGACGTAACCTAAAGGTTTTAGATTTAAAAATTATCTCATCTGAACCGTTAGCCTTATAATCATTGTGCCCATAGCGTACAAGCCTGCTAATTCGGTCGCATCTGTAAGAAAATTCGCACTTTTGTATTTTCTGTCCGAAACGGTCAGAAATTACTGCACAGTTAGGCCTATGGGACCGTGGGAAACGAGCGGATTGCTCATACACAAAACCGCAAGATCGGGATCGCCTCAAATTTTGAGAATAAGCTTTTCTCAGAATATCTAATGATCAATGATAAACAGTAGTGCTGCAATCATCGAAATGCACCTGTTAAACCAGGCATGGTTTTAAGGTGCTAATTTTAAGTGTGGCAGCATACCTATTCATCCCCGGTGGATTGTATACCGGAAGTGCTTCTACTGAGTGAGTAACGGCCAAATTAAACGTTCATCACGGTAGATTCCTTTTCTACATTACCTGGTGACGCAGGAATTGAATATGAAGAACCTTTTTTTGGTTGGATTGGGAGTGCTCTCATCTGTATCATGCTCTTCATTTCTTCAGGATCTTCATTGGGTGCACGTTTTCTATTTAGTCCCACTTGGTCCCATTAATCCTCTATTATCTTTCGTTAACTGTTTTACCGTGGGTGTTAGACTTGAACATTTTTTCAGGTTTGAAATCTTGCTGATCAAGGTTTTGCAGTGACGTGGAACACGATTTTCATCATGACATGATTCGTGTTTGTCCCTTTATTTGGACCTTTGACATGGCCTACAACATGCTACGTATAGTTATGGAAACATATTCACAAGTAACAACGTTAATTGCTATACACGCGTTGTTAGAGTTTCTCGTGTACAAATCAGCGGTTTATAAGCGTAAGTGCATGTTGTTTGTCTTAACTTTGTGAATTAAGTGAGATCCGTATGCCAGGGAGTAAAAGCGCACGTGGTTGGGGGCAGTTGAACTTGAAGTTGACTTGACCACCCAGCCTGGCCAGCCCGGATTCTGAATGATTTGAAAAAATGATATGTAAATTGAAACTCATTTATTTTTCTCACTTTTTAACCCTTGCTTGTGCATTGTGCGTAGCCCAGCCTGACCTGTTAATAGGGCAGAGGAATATTTTCGTGTGTGTTAGGATCTGTTATAGTTGCGTAACGCGCGCCGTTATGGCTTTTTACGTGAATGTGCGTGTATTGGTGGATAGCCCCAAGCCCGTACCGATTTCTCTCACACATACAGCGCGCCATGGTTGTTGCTGCGTAAGCACGCGTGGCTTGTCTTCACTGTTGAGGCGCAGCACACGCAGTAAAAATCAAAATCTGTGCGGCACACACGCCTTATGTTATCATGTTGCATTTCCCAGTGTTCCATTGTTCTGATCTTGCCGATTTTTCTGCCAACGAATTATGCGAAACCCAATCGATAAAAGAAACCATGCATATGAAAAGATTCCTGCGTACTTCCTATGCACAGTAAGTCTCTCTCCCGAACCCCGTTAAATTTGTGCTTAGGAAAAGAGATATTGAGTCCGAGTGATAGCATGTGGCAAATCATTGTGTTATGTTGTTTTCACTCGCTGAGTGGGACGAACGTAAAATACTGCGTGTCCAATAAATATGCATTAAGGATTTCCAAATACGACGATACGTAAACCAAATATGGTGGTTTCCAAACTCATGATAAGGAAGTGCGTCTCCCATTATAATACTTGTTTGGGCCCTCGATTTTGGTCACGCCATTTCGGAAAGAATTTTCGGGTCTGGGTTATATTTACGTCGTTGCGGAGACTTCACTAGTAATAGAGATGATGTGACCTTGCCATCACTTGTTGACATTCAGGAAGCCCTCTGTTTGTTTTCTGGCAGGACAAAATATACAGTAGTTTCTTCTGGGACAGACCACATAAATCTGGTTATAAATTACTTGCAGAATCTTTCCTGATCTCAATTTGGTCCACAAATGCAGGCTGGAGATCATTAGCTTATTATGCTTGATCAGAAAGTTAGTATTATTTAATTCAAATCAACAGTGACATCAGAAAACAGAATTTCCCATATGCAAAGTACGAAGTGCTTTTGCCTGCCAGTTTTCTCTCTTACCTCCAACAGGGGGGCGCCATAAACATAAACAAATGTCACATCATCTATAGTATTATTATAAGATAGGGACAAGGCATAAATTGTTTCAAATCATGATTCAAATCGGTTCTTGGTATTGCCATTGAAAGATACATTCTTAGAATAATTTGACAACCAAATTGTGATTGTACTATTACTGACTAAGTTTCGTTCGTTCGTCGCGTGCCAGTCCAAACATCACATTTGGAAGATCCGTCTTTAACCATCTGATAGTTTCATCATCATCCCATGGTTGATCAGGCCTGGAAGTCCTCTTGTGGACTTGTAGAACCTCACAGTCATCTATGATGTGGCAATAGTTGGTGGCTCTCCACAAGCGCCGTGTGTGAAGTCAACTCCGATCTTGTGAGGAAGTTCTTTGTTCGACCACGCAGTTCTGATCTGTTGAGGTTGACCCATGCTTTCCTATCACGGTCACAGCCTTTGGGCTTGCGAGATGTGGCTGTCCACAAGCTGCTTTAGATTCAAGGTTGGGGATGACCATTGCTCATAAACCATCTGTCATTGATCCAGATGATCGATAAGGATGCTGTGACTGCAAGTTGTCAGGGGATTGGTATACAAAAAGTGATTCCGTGGAATTCTCTGATCCTCAAAGGGTGTTTGGTGGAGGGATTAGGCTACCAGTTCATCACATTTCGTGGCGAGCTTGATCGTGCTTAAGTTCCTCCTAAGGTTGCGGAGCTATGCCAACGGATTAGACAGGTATTCTACACGTCGCCAGAGGGCAACACTAAACAAGTCTACAAGTGAAGTTATGTCAAACTAAAGACTGCGATGGTTGTGCATTCATTGCAGTTCTCTGATTACCTGATATGGATTTGTCCATAGAATACTGGTAAACGCGAATGAGAAAAAAATATTGTAAAATTGACTTTTGGTGCCCATATTTTGATCAATTTATCCATTGCATCATTACCTTCTTCACTGTAAAATTTGATCATGAAAATTTCCACCATTAAGGGTAAAAAATGAAATTATAGGAAAATTTGGTCAAATGGGCCATTTTTTGGCCAATTTTGTAGTGAAAAGGCATTTTTTGCCCAACGGTATCCAAAATGGCATCGCTCCTGGATTCAACTCAAATTGTTTTCTGATGCCAAAGCAGTGAAGTTTTCGTCAACCCAAGTCGGGCTTTGTCATCCAAAGATTTTTTTTTGGCTTAATTGCATTTTTTCCCAATGGCCCTTTTTTTAGTGTTTTTTTGGCTCAAAAAAATCTATTTTTAAACTATACAGTTATTATTAAACTAAAAGTCACCAAAGTAACCATACTTTAATTCCCTGGACATTTAACTGTAAGTCAAACCAAACCACAACAAAATATGCATTATTTTTTGTTTTTATAACAACTTTTTTCTGAAAACCATCTAAACATAGAACAGGTGTTACAGGTGAAAATGGCACACTTTTACATATACAATAATTATCAAGTCAAGTTATAGCGCCCCTCCCTCAATGTGCCTGTCTACCTATCAGGGGGGTAGGACACGACATGCTCGATTTGGGCATTGGGGATTGTCCAAACGGTAATTTGGGGAATGCTACTTGCATTTACTATGGCACAGGTGGTTTCGGCCAAGCATCATTCATAGCGCAAAACTGCCTAACGCGTCCATTGGACGAGCCTGAACGTGACCAGATTTGAAGTCACTGTACGCGGTAATTATGCTGCAAAACTATCATTAAATCGTTTTTAAAGACCGTACATTAGAGGATTGCTATAACTGCAGGTCCTAATCATATTCCGCGGTGGTGCATAGGACTACCTGGTACCCGGTGCCTGTACATGGCCTCTATCTATAAATAGCGTGACCCTCGCGATTGAACTGAGGTCAAAACAAGCCTCGTTCAAAGTATCCCGTTTGCACCGTTATTCATACAAAAAACAATACTTCCCTGGAGTTTGATTCTTCACTCCAAACGATTTTGAGTGGAAAACTATTGATAATAAACTATTTTCGACTTTAGAATATTTGTCAGTTTTCGTGATTAAAGCGGTGCTAAACCTATGGGAAAGGCAACAACGCCGCGAGCGGCCTTGGCCGTAACCCCCCCTGCTATGGTCGTCTCGTCCCAGTGACATTGGAAAATCAGCTCTTCAACTTTGTCAAAGATCTTAGTAACATCATGATTAAATTAAGAAAATGATTTACTTCAAATCATGTCGGGGTTAGTGGATTCACCCCTCTGCAAAAAAGTGTAATTTTCCCATAATGGTCATTTAAATTTAATATTCGTGACCAGGCAGTCTTAATCAGTCTGTGTGTAACCTTTCGATATCCGTAAGAGCCCGTCCTACCGTTGTCTTTGAAACAGACTACACCCGGAATTTGAGGCCGTTTTGAATTTGCTGTTGCTGTTAGGTTGGCATGTCCCTACCCCTGGTCTCTATATAGTCTACTTGCAACAAGTATACCTTAAAAGGGCATTTCGTTATTCCAGCCCCTTCTGTTTTATTCATTGTCACTATATATCCTTGAGAAAAGCCCTATTCACAACTATTTAGCTGATCCCGACTTTGCGGTTTTGTGTATGAGCAATTGATTGTTTTCTCCCTCCCACCCATATAATTTCTGTCCGTTTACGTACAGAAAATAACAAACTTGTGAATTACTTACCAGACCACGGGCCGAATTTTCCCACGAAGATGTGGCACCATGGATTACTCATGTTACGGTTTCAGTCTCAGATGATATGAAAATCCAACTTTTTTGAGTAAATCGGGGACGAGCTGTGGATCACGAAATGGCCCCTTTTAAAGGTCATGGCACCGTCTCTAATAGCCTCAATCCCCAGAACCCCCAGAATTTTCCCGGAAGTGGGTCAAAATTTTGGGTCCAGAAGAAGCACTATTTTTCTTCCCTCATTTACCCTGTGAAATTTAGGGCTAAGATGTTTGGTTTGTAAGTTATAAACGAAAATGTGCCCCTTTTGGTTGACCCCTATTAATTTTAGCATGTCAGTACTCTTGGCTTCAAACTCACGTTTTTAGCCCTCACATCGAATCGGATTGAAATATCGCCGCCAAACTTTACAATTGTGTTTGGGGTTAAGGTCCATGTTATCAATGAAAACAGCATATACTAAAATTCGGGCCATCCCCCCTTTAGAAGATCCGTAAAAAAAACGCGCCCGCGTTTTCAAGAATAGCGGCCACCGTAACCATGTTTTGAAAATTATAAATATTCATTACGGTCATTCCATGCGAAACGCGTACGTGCATGCGCCGTAATGTGGGCCTGGAAAACGGTACATCGTTTCTATGCAAATGCATGAATATTGACTAATAATTGGTATGCCACTCTATGGAATCAGGGACTATATGAATACATTTGGTAACCACGCTATGGAAATAATACGCACTGCGGAAACAGATGGTTAACGGCTGTTTGAGCTGGCTTCGCTATATGTTTTATAATAAATAAATAGAAATCTGTGTGCTACCCCTGTGGTTTCTCCGTTTGCCGGGGAAGTGGGCGTACCTTGACCAAGAAATTATTACTCAACTATTTCAGCATGCCATGATAGTCGGGGACCAGCGGAAAGCATTTGCCGTATGACCTTTGACATTAAGGGAAAGACCGGCTTGCGCGCGTTTCCAAACCCTCATTTTAGTGGAATAGAATTATCCTGTTATTTTCATGTTTATGCTATTTAAACCGAACCGTTTTCTTAATTAGTAGACTCATATGTATTTTTAAGCTAGCTTTGATATTCTTCTGTGCAAAACCTCTGAATTTTGCTTCTGACAAATAATACTTCAAGATGATTGTAATAGTGAAATCCTGTTTTTTGTTACACGTTCTTTTCCAGAAAAAATTGAACAATGGTGATCTTGATCGAATTTTCAACAAAAGAAGTCCCCATTTTAAAAACGTGAGGGTGCCCATTTCTGATATTTTGGCACGATAAGATGTTATCTATATACTGCTAAACTGCTACCCTCAAAGTTTACTGAACCTAACCCGGTAGACATTTTTCCTCGACGAAACGTTTCATGCCTTGGCGAATCAGGCTCGGCTATGCGCAATCTCGCCAGGCGCTTCTGATCTGGAAACCTATGGGGATAGGGGCCTGATTCTAAAACTAAGTAACTCAACATTAAAATAAATCAAAATGCAATTTATAAGGCTGGGCCGGCCATATGATAACATCAACATAACTGTATGCTTCGGGAAAAAATAACATGAAAACCATACTGTGTTTTGTTGTAAAATGATGAATGACAAATTTTGAAGCGGAAGCCATAAGTGCATATATATGTACCACACTGTTTTTAAGAAGGGGCGAAGGTCAGTTATAGGAGCAGTGACTAGACCTGGGGCCTATTTAAATCAAAATTCTAAGAGGATTTATTTACTAAAAATGGTGTCGAATGTAACCGAATGTAGGCAAAGGTGCAGAATATCCCATAAATTTGTTCAGATATTGAAGGAAAATGGTAGCCTATTTAAAATGGACTGGACTATGGATTTAAAATTTTTAAGGTCAAAAAGGTTCTGGTTCCTAATTTCAGTCTCGTTCGACTTAAAAATAAGTCTAAGGGAATTCCGGAGTTGCGGACGACATCTCAGAAACTTTGGGGAGCTAGAATTTTTTAATGATAGAGGCATTTGGATTTTCTACTATAATCTGAATTGTCTTTGATAGAAGTATTAAACAATTACAAAAATAAAATTCTTATTCCAATTACCATCTTGTCCGCAAGAAGGCCACAAAAAACCCCCGTTGCGGACGTATTCAAAGAAAGTGTTAATTTGAGGGTAATAGCCTACGAGTCGAAATCGCTTGAAGTGTATGGAACAATTGTGGAAACTGATCAAGTTTTTGATTTCAAGAGGGACCAAGGTAAATAAAACCAGCAAAGAAAAAAATCTACAGGCATTCCTCTTTAGGTAAACATTTCTTAATTTTTACCGCTGCGGACGTACATTCTTTTGCGTTGCGGGAACGCTACAATGTGAACTATCCGAAGTACTGTCAATATGTACTGTCCGCAACAACAAACTGAAATATTTATGAAACAATAAACACTGGTTGAAAATAAGAACACATATACAGAATATGTTAGGTATCAACTTTGGAAAACATGACAACTTTATTTGTTAGAAAACAAAAGTTGATGTCTATAAATAGGTGCGTAATAACCATGGATAAATTTGGGAGTGTACGTCTGCAACCAAAAAAGTTCACAATTTCCAACTTTGTTGTTCAAGTGAGAGCTCTCGCAATTGAAGAAGATCCTCGGAATATAGTGTGTTTTGAGGGTCAACAAGCCATATTTTACATTCAATCGTAGCACTAATAATTCAATAACCCTTCAAAAAGATTTGTCAGGGAGGTGAGATAGAGTCTTGTTTTGTTCAAATGATAGCTCTCTTCAATGAGAAGGATTCCTGATATACGGTTGAAGGGTCGCAAGCATGTTTTCGTTCAATCTCGCACAGTTTAAGGCACTAACCACGAAACACATCGGCAGGGAGATAGATAACTCATTTCAGCAAGTGATACGCTCTTCAAATGATTTAGATTGTAAAAATACACAGATGGAAGCGGTGGGTTGATGTTAGGTCTGTTGCCATTCAATCGTAGCTCAATGCTAAGTCACTTAACGCCTAAATACAAAAAATATCCTGTAAAAAGGAAAGGGCGAGCAAGGGGAAATAGCCATGGAAAAGGATGGGAAAGGGATTAGTAAGAGGACATGTGGTGGGAGTAGAGTTTTGCAGTGACTTTATGTGATTTGGACACACTTAGCGAGGTATTAATATGAACGAAATAATTCAACACAGGAGTAATAGAGGGTTCATATCACTCTATACATTACGATTTTTAAAGAAAATGGCGACCAATTCCAAATACAACATAATACACTTTTTGGAACACAATCAATGCTATACTTAATCACACAAGCACAAAGGTTGATCACTGCAGACTCCACCAGCAGAACTAAAAGAAACATAAGCAATTCCAGATATTTTGCTGCCGGAAGGAGGTGCGGTAAAGTATGTTATCGGATTCGGCTACACGTACCAACGTGATCATAAATTTTGTTTTAAAATTATTTTAAAGCCCTTTAAAAAATTGGTAAGTAAAGCTCCACTTCAGCAAATGTGTCACCCATGACTTTATATAGTTTTCTTTAAAGGTTACCCTTGTCCAACAAAGACTTAAAATTTGTCAAAATTTTAAATGTTCACCCCCGCCATTGCCACGATTCATTATATAGCAAATTAGAACATTCGTTATTCATGACAGAATTTACATATCATTCCACCGTATTAACTCGTAAATATCAAAACATTCTATTAAGAAGTGTTGCGGGGCAATAGGTAAAAGGTCACACACAGGGAAATGCAGTTAGTACATAACATGAGATCGTGGGTCCGATTTATGTGTTTTGAAAGCCCTTGAAACTATGGACCTGATATGTTTGAATGCAGGTAGAGAAAACAACAGCCTGAGGTGTATTATCACGGTTTCAGGGGGACCCAAACAAATCAAAAGTCAGATCTAGAGGTAATTGCGTAAAAAATGCGGATACCGCAAAAAGACTTAAAGGTTGACTTGATCCATCAAAAGTCCAGCCATTCATGTTTTCTAAAATATATACGAGCCTCATATAAGGTTGCTGATCCAATCAAAAGTCTACCAAATGTTTCTCAAAGCTCACTTATAGAAAAAAGAAAGTAATCAATCCAACCTTTGCGATGAGTGAAGATTTGAAAACGTTTTTATCATAAAAAAACATCCAAAATTAAAAATTCTAAATGGCATTCGTGATCCACAGATGCCCCTTGGTTTACTAAAAGAATTAATATTTTATTTTAAAGAAAGATAATTTTTATATCATCGGGACCTTGACTCAGCCATTACAAAAAAGACAAGGATATCATCTTACTAATAATTCCTTCACATACCAATTACATGGATTATTTTTCCTCTTGACCCACTCTTCCGTTTTAAAGGAATTTTATTATTATTATTGATACGCCCACGACTTGGTGCATGCGGTGCCAAACGTTTAGCACCGATTCATCAATCACTAAGGGCTCAAGCATACAAAATAAAGAAATATAGCATGTTCGTACTAATACCTTCACATACCACTTACATGGATATTTCCTAGTGACGTTTTTGTCCGCCCTTCCGTTTTAAGGGGAGTGGTTAGTCTTATGATTCGCCAACGAACTGCTACAGAGGTGCCAACATTAAGATTTCCGTTCAATCAATGCACTCATAACGATTTATAGACGCTGTTAACCAGCACATCACTGTAAAATTTCTCGGAACCTTCGGATTGATTGCCCTGTAGTTCTACTCTTTTGAACATTTAATATCTTTGTAATGTACGTTAAGGTTTGCGTTTGGGAATCTTAATTGGTACATATCCATATGACGTAAAATTGCACAACATTTCCTAAAAGCATCAACATGAGATTTTAGGGATATATCGGCTACGATATATTTTCTGCAACACTGCTATTCGAAAAGAAGGTCAAAACCCAAGCGAAATAGAGCGGGTAGCCCGCAGGGATACCCACCGCCCCAAAAAGCGCCTACAGGGAGTCATATAACATGTTTCCAAAATAAGTGATAGCCTGTCAAATGAACAAGATCCCTGAAAAATATTGGTCAGGACTTAAGCCTACTTTCATTCAATCTTAGCACTGATACGTCGATGTTAAACCCTACAAAATAGCCCTACAGGGCAGGCCAGATAATTGTTTTGGTCAGTGTAGCTCTGTCAAATGACCACGATCCCGCATATATCGGGCAACCTGCCGGTTTGAAAAACAATTGGAGGGGTTAGTTTCCATTTACTTCCACAATCCCTGATATTGATGGTTTAACCATAATAAAAACAATGTTTTTTTTTGTTTATATTTGAGAATGAAGTGGATTGATGATCAAATTTTCCGGATGACAATGCGGAAAAAACCAGCCACGGCTCATTGATCAACAAAGCGCCAATTGCTTCCCGTGACGTCAAAGTGATGACCAAATAATCTGTTGACTCGATGGTTATTGCTGACACTGTAATATTGAGGATTAAGGAAAGTAATACTAACATTAGAAAATATAGTGACAGAAATGAAGATTGGTTTATTTCTGTTGGGTTTTAATAGATTAAGTCGGCAACACTGCGATATTGATGGTCACAACGACGCAAATTATGGATGGTCATCACTTGACGTCACCATGTGCCTGCGATGTGGATTGGTCGGAATCAGTTTCGAGTAAGCTATTGGGCGGAAATTAAAAGGGAAAAATATCAACAAAGTGGACAATTTCAACTTATTTGATGATATGTAATAGACGTTACTTAAGCTTTCATCCATACCAAATTTCCAAATATCAGAATCATGAACATTTTCCTTTAAACTATTTTTAATGTCAGCAGCTTGACTCGTTGTAGTTTTTTCTCTTAAATGAATCGAAATAGTAAAACAACCGTTAAACAGTTCAAATACGCTTGCATTGGATTGCTTACGGGATGCATGCGGGGAGTGTGAAAGTTCATTTCAAAAGTGAATTTAAATCACGGAATGAGTGAATGAAAAAATTTCTCTCCACCAATGAACGTCACTCCTTTGGATGTGATTTTATATTTCGAGAGTCAAAATTCATACATCAAAAAGTGTTCCCTGTAAGGACTAATCGCCAGAGGGAGTTCACTCTTTTAGAGTAGAAATTCACTCGTTTACATTTAAAGAGCGGGATAGAATAAGTATTGTGAAAGTCGACATAGCTCACCCGTGAAGTAACGTGAACTGGAACTAACTGATTATTTATACAAGTTAAGGTTCTATATAGAAGTTGCCAGAAGAGCTGCTTCGAGTGCTTCTTGCATGAACGTTACTAATATTTTAAATGTCGTGAGCGTAACTTTGTGGGGTCATTTTGTGAACAATCTTATAAATCATGAACCTGTGCAACGTTATACGACTGGGGATAGAATAGCGGGTTTTCTTCATAAAGTGCGCTTGTTTCTCTCTTCCGTAGTTTTGCCTCCTATCTCTTCTGCATTTCCGTCGTGCTTCCATCTTCAATCTCTCCCTCTCTGCTTCTCCCTCACGCTCTCCCTCTCTCTCCTTACCCTCTCGTCTCTACTACCTCCATCCCTCCCTCCTCCGCTCCTCCGTCTCCCTTTTATTTTATTTATTTTTTATTTAACCATTTTCAACAGGGTAGCCTACACAATAGAGTGATTTACAGTAGGCCCGGCGCATCACAACAAATGACATATAAGACAAGAATAAAACAGAAAAAAGCAAATAAATATATGTATAGATCGCAAATTCCAATATTTTAAACGGGTACCACTCAAATTGTAATCATGTTCTTTGTTTCATTTGAAAACAGATCAGTGGGGAGTAAGCATCCACTGCGTTGATCGAGTCGCATATCAGATTATTTAGGATCATGGGTTCCGCCAGACAAAAATATTATGAGGGGGAGGGCGGTGGGAGGGGGAGGGGAGGTGTGGGAGGGGGAGGGGAGTGGAGCGGAGGGGGGAGGCTCGGGGAGGGGAGGGGAGGGGGTTGGACGGGAGGGATAGGGGAGGGGAGCAATTCACATATAAACTGGATATGGGGTGTTAAAACTGTAAGCTGGGGCCTGCGCCGGGGGCTGGTGCTTCGAAAACCTGCAAGGGGCTATGTCAGTGTGCAGCGGACTAAAAAAAATAGCGGTTTGGATGAAAAGGACAGCCAAAATGCCCCAATTTAGGGGGTTTTCGGATGACAAAACAATTTGCAATCCACTTCAAATATGAAATTATTATCGTTGCTATCGCCAAGGGAATATGAATTTCTATTCCGTGAAATTATCTGCCATGTGACACTTCCCTGTATTGGAAGGCACCTTTTCCATAATTGATGTTACAGTGAGAGGAATATAAAAAGATGAAGAGGCTTGGCTTATGACATACTACCTGAATGCTGATCACCTACCGTGCCTCGCAAATGAAGGCTGGGGTAGCTGGGTGCAGACGTTGTAGGGGCTAGTGATGTAATCACATGCTTGGCAAAAATCTGGAGGATGGGAGATCACTTCTTTGAGTACATTTTGAGCGACATTTTAAAGGCAAAATTATGTTAAATCTCAGGATGGTATAGCTATGGGTCCCCTTTTTCGGCACAAAATCACATTATGGGCCTACTTCCGATTCTCGGAGGGAAGGTACGCGTCCAGGTAGTCCCTACTCCAAACCAAATTGAGACCAAGAAAAAATATCATATTTTGTCAGATATCTCTTGAAACCAAAGATTGAAAAATAATTTTAAAAAAAGAATAAAAATATTAACATTGGGATTTGAAGGAAAGATGTAAAAATCGAAATCGGTGTTTAATCCACCCTTGTAAACAATTTCGCAGTCATGTTGCAAAAATTAAGAACATGGCCTAATGCCTTAAATTACAACTTTGAGGTGTGATTTACATTTACCACGCTGTTGTTTTTATCTATTGAGTTTATCGATGATGATTTTTAGTAAATAGGGACCAAAGTGAAACACCTTTTACAAATACATAGCTGGTTATTGGCAGGGAGATAGCGGTACCGAGACGTCATGTTTAGAGTGTTCCGCCCAATCAGGATTTTCGAGGCAAGCCGCGCGCCTAGGGAAAGAAATACGAATTCCTGTAATTTTCTTTTCATTTTTACAGTATTTTGTGGTCAATGGCACTTGTGATATTTGACAGGTGTGTGCTGTGTGATAGTAACAACACTATTAATAAGTGCTGCCAATTTTTATACACCGAATTTCACGTGGCATTGTCACCCCTTAATTGTAAAACAATAGAGTACAATATTGCTAAGAACCCTGAAATAGATGCTTGTAAAAAAGACACCATAAGATGATTCTTATCTGCTAGTGGTTTACGTTCGTGGTGTCGTTATTTTTTAATATTGTGAGTAAATGATCCAAATGAAGCTCTGGGGTCAATACACGTACAGGAGGCGCTAATGACAGGTAAGAGTACGTACATCTCTCAGTTGAACTTACCCCCCCCCCCCCGCGATTATTTTTAAAAAAAATCCTGTCTAAGACGGTGGTCATCACGATTATAAAATACTAATAGCTACTAATACTTTGTTGTGTGGATCACTGACTTCAATGGTGTTTGTATTTATCCAGGACTTTTAGTGTAATATAATGACACAAAGAAATGAATTTGCGTAACACAGTTCATCGTGAAGTGTTTGGCCACTGTTTGCTGTAGTAATTAGGGTTTATACCAGTGCATATGTTCGGACTTAATGGTACCTTGCCGATGTAGACGCCTTTGAAGATAGTGTATTTAACAATACTGGAATACACTGGGTTAAAATGTCGCTTAAACTTAAAAGATGATGAACTTTATTGCAAACTTAAACAAATTATAAGTAAATGAGCTCTCCGACACCGGTGACAGACACACTAATGAAATACAAACCTTATTTTGATCAGATCAATATAGCTTGGATGATATCATTGACGCTATTTCAACAAGTAAAAAAATAACAAATCACCAGGCATAGACAATATTACTATGAATTAATTTAAAACCGGGGGTCACCTAGTTTCAACAACTCTTCTTCATATGTTTAGGCTTTTATGGATCTCGAATCTGTACTGACGAATGGAATATGGGAAGTAATCGTTCCAATTCATAAAAAAGGGGATAAATGACCTAACAACTATAGAGGGATCACCCTCTTCGTGTTTTCTAAAATTTAAATGAAAATAATAAAGTAAACATTTATCTAACTTCGCTTGAAACGATGTATTTTGTCAGAAATTCAAGGTGGTTCCGACCCGATAGCGATTTGAAATCAAATATTTACTATTATTATATTAATGTTATGAATCACAGGAAAGCAGAAGAAAAACTACATATTAGCCTTTCTTATTTCAAGAAAGATTTGACAGGTTGGGCGCGACAAATTAATGATTTACAGATTGGAGATTGGATAAGGGGCAATTGTATTTTGTATATTTACGTAATTAACAATATTACACAAATGATTACATAAAGTTGGTTCGCTTGGCGATTTGAAACCAGATATATTTAATAATGAAGAAGGTCTAAAACAAGGATGTGGCCTTTCGCCTATTTATTTTGCAATTACAGAAACGAATTAGATCGTTCGATAAAGAGTAGCAATTTGGGGCTAAACTAACAAATATGCAATTCTAGTATAGGTATGGTCTATCTGGGCCGACAAGTGGTTTTAATCGGGGACAATGAAATGACTGAACAAGTTATGAACGTAACCAGTGCTTCTTGATAAATACAAATTAAATTTAAAACTACAGTAAATCGAATGTTGTGTTGTGGGTTGGTAAAAAACTTAATGATAATAAATGCTGGAAACTTGGTGATCACTTATTAGTGAGGCAAATGATTACAAGTATCTGGGAGTCAATTTCGGCAGAAATTTATCAGACAACGTCCACATGAGATGTATTCGTAAGGGAAACAGATTAATTGCGTACTTAAAAGTATACTTAACACCCATGATATTTTAACCCGTTTTTGTCTACTATGGAGACCTTCTATGGAAAACTGTCGCGTTGCCAACTATTAATTACGAATGCTCAGTGTGGTATTGTAGATTGACTCGGACATGTGAAAAGAAGGGAAGGTCTTCAATATTCAAAATGGCAAGAAAACTATTTGAGCGCCAATAGAAACACTGGCCAAAGGAAGGCCCTCTTTATGGGTGAAGTTAGGTTGGTACTCACATTTCACATACGCAGTCTAACCACAGGATCAAATAGTTTAACCGCGTTCTCAATATGAGAGGAAATAGGTTCCCGTAAAATTATTATTCAATGCCTTGTTTAACACTTCAAGCTACTGTACAAAAAACTGCCAATGGAAATGGTTGACAACATGTTTTGTTTCAAGTGGATTGGATCATATTTTTCAACCAACCAACCACACACAACAGCAACTGGGTTAGGTTTTCCTGATGAATTTCCAAATGACCTAAATACAACATAATGGTTTGAGAGAGCACTGAAAAAGAAAACCCTCATGCTTTGCGACCACTACTGCAAATTTAAATGCACTGCCATCATTTGAAAAATATTTGTTAAGGCCTCAGATTTCTACGGCAGTTCTCTCAAATTTAAGGCTCGAAACCAACACAATTACCCTTCGAACAACACATTAAATCGTGGTCTCCATATTACGCGGCAAATGTAAACTATGTAAAGATGAGTTAGAAGAAACACCAAATCACTTCAGTCAAATGCAGCGCACTTACTATATCAGAAAGAGGAATGACAAATGAAAACATTCTTAAAAATGAAACTCGCAACTCACAATTTACTAGTTTGGTATGGTTTAGATACAGTAGTGATGAAGTTAAATATTTCTCATGCTTGAAAACTGTTGTTGTTGACAATGATTTAGGTCGTATTATATTTGATACAACTCCTAGCAAACTACATACCAACGTGCATGCAGAAAACACAGACAGAGTTGCCTCCCAGTTACATATAAGTCCTATATAATGTGTTCTCTTTTGCCAGAATCTAATTTTTGTTATTTTAAAATTCGTATATGTCTTCTCCAACTACACACCACACATTAAGCTATGCTAGACAACATTAACTATTTTATTCACTTGGTTTAGTTATTGTAAGCTATTTTCTCAGTGTCCATTAACTAAAAACATTTGGGTTAATGCTGTTCAGTTGGTGGAACTGCTGAATAAAGTGTTTTGTAGTAGGTTATTGTGTTTTAAATGTAATTTTCTTTGTAACAGTATACCTGTTGCTTTGCCTTGTAATTTGCGTTGGACGCACAATCAGTCTGATGAGTGCCACGGTTATGAAAGTGAGATCCTAATAAACTATAACTAAACTATAACTCGATGGTTAGATACGTGCAAAAGAGTAGAGGGCCCAGCGAATATCAGCGAGGTCAAACTTACCCCAGAACACGAATAAAATGTCTGAAACGAAAGGTCACGATATATGCGTAAACATAATACGTTTAATGAGCATTATTGAACAATTTAATGAATAAAATACGTAGTATAAATCAATCTTGAATATTTGTAGTAGGTCTCATGTTGTCTCTTTGTTAAACCAATAATAAATAATTTTACATAGAAATTAGCACAAATGTCAAAATCGAAGGAACCATGGGGAATTAAGCCCCGAACACTGACGACAAATCGTACCTAGACAAACGCGTACCCTCATTTACGTATGTACTCTTGTAAAAACCATCGGTGGAATTCAATACGCATCTACTACGTTTACAACCTGTTTAGCTATGTTACAACACGTTTTATTTGCAATCTCAATGAAATCTAAATTCATCTATCAGCAGGTTGAATACAAAAACCCTGAGCCTCGAGAGACACGATGGGAAAGGGTGTACCGAATATAAGGGACACATTTTCACATGGACGCCTCATCGGTCAACATTCAGCCCTCAGGGGAAAAAAACAACATGGCGAAGGTCGATCTTTATTATTGTATAGCTAGATGAGGAGCTTCAGAAGAAGAAGAAGCGCCCGAAATTTTTACGCACCCTGTTTTTTTTTTTGCTATTTGGAATGCTTATACCAGTGTATTAGACACACCTGAAGTGAGACGAATACGCCCGCTTTAGTACTATTATGATGATGATTTAGTAATTTCTGTGCGTGACACGACAGAAATTCAAAGCATGCCTGGTTTTCTATGGAGACGACTGTGATAGGCATGCGGTGGGTTTTTTTTAATGGTTTGTCCAACTTTTGAACGAGAATAAAACTTTTGAGAGAAAAGTTCGTATCCTCAAAGAAAGTAGAAGTATCATGTTCATTTAAATAGGTTATGGGCTGTTGAAAACACAAGAGGCCATATGTTGTCACTCCGGTACAACAGCATCTTAAAATTATGAGAGCGTCCAGATTCGTTTGGTTCCATGTTCATTCTTAACCAAGAGTTGATTTCTGTTAGGGGAAAGTGTGGATTACAACGTCAAAAGATTGTATTTCCAGACATTGCACCGCCTTAATAGTCCCGTCATTGACAGCAAAATTCAAAGGAATGGCAAGCAATGGCATCCAAAGTGTGGACTGACTGAACATGCGGAAACTATCAGGAGAAAATGGGGGAGGACCAAGCGGGAAAAGTACAAACCTTGAATAACAGGAACACAAAAAAATCGCAGTTTAAAGAAAACCAAAACATAACTGTCACGAGAGGAAAAACGAGAATTTACTGGATAAGGGCGAAAATGGAAATCAAAGCTCAAACCTTAAAGAAACCTGAAGTGAGCCGAATACGCCGTCTTTATGTAATAAGAGATGATTTAGTAATTTCTGTCGTGCCGACAGAAATTCAAAGCATGCCGGTTTCTATGGGACGATTATGCTAGCAGCGCTAGCGCACTACCCGATAATCAGCATATCGACCTCGCCTTTCGGAAAGTTCAACACATAAAACAGAGATTTTCAAATTAGCAACATTGACTGACTTCTTTCCCCTGATATATGGAAATAAAATCGAGGCCTACAGTATTCTATGGGCTATTGTTAAATCACACAATTTACCTCCCACATTAAAATGGTTATGTATGTCTTTAAATGAATTTTGAAATTAAGGCATGTTGGTGACGGCGGGCAATCCGACTCAGCTCGACCAGCACCACTTACTCCAGTAAACCTGAGATTTTGGTATCTTAGAAAGATTGTATTTTTCTCATCTCAGCTGTAAATTGGGTCGGAGTCCTTTCCATTATGCATTGCGATACAGCTCAAATATGGTGATTACTGTTAGGCCTACACATTATTTATAATATACGGAATCACCGCTCACTAACATTAAACGGTTATGCTCAGTTAAATGAAATTTTGGACTTAAAGTATTTTGGATGTGACCTTTTCTTGTTTCCAAAATCACAGCACCAAAACTATAGTTATAATCGGGTGAAGCACCTTTAACTCACCCTAAGATTTTCCGGAATTCCATTGATGTCAATGCTACCACTTTGATTCTTTATCGAAAGCTGAAACGTAGCCTTTACTTCTTTCAAGCATCACTCGACTCCATAATCATGAAGCCCTTTCTTGAATTCGTCAAAGTCAAGTTTGCGAGTACCATCATCATCCATACATACGAAATATCTGGCAAAAAGAGCTTACATTTAAGATTGAAGGGCTCAAAAGCATATGGTTACTCTCCATTTTGCATCAAAGTTAATTTTCTATCGTACCGTCCTATACCATTGATTCGTGTGCGCCACGGTTGAGAAAATGAGCCCTAAGCTTTCTATCGGTCTTTTCCCGCATACTTCGAGTGTCAGCAAACAAACCTTAAGATTTAAGATCTTGGCACAGTTTAACTTGCGCCTGAAAGAGAAAAGAAACGCCCATTATGCGCGGTTTTAAATACCAGATACATGTAATCAGGAATACCGAACCATTCCATGGTTACTAACATGATATTTCCTCCAAATTAACGCTAACCCTCTATAATGTACGCGTAGGGCCTTACTCCTTCCTTTGAACCACTCACCTTCCTACCCTACCAATACATAATGTACCTTAAAACTTGAGTTGGCTTGTTATGCAATGGGAAGAGATTCTTATATGTAGAAGCGCCGCAATATCTTTTCTTCTAAAATCCAAACTTGTTCCGCGTGCTTAATCATAATTTTGTTCGTATGTGCGCGAATGTTTTCAACTATACTCAATTTACTCGGTGTGTCCTCAAAAAAACGCAACACTTGGTGGCAGGCGCCATAAGTTGTGAACAAAGCATGTGACACTTATTCTTTGTTGTAGGGGGAGATGGGACTGTTCCGCTAATACTCCTGAAAAGTTCATAAGGTAGAGTCAATAGTTTATAGGATATTACCCCAACAATCAAGTTACCCGCAGAACCCACTTTTACAAAAATGAGGAGCTGTAACCACAAGACTGGCAATGAAGAACGAATGCAAATACAATATTGATGTCAATCAAACATTTTACTTGCCCAAATTTCTTGCAGAACCACTTCTACTTGATCCCAAAAGACGCATTTACATAATTAATTATTTAACTGATAATATTAAAACATTAATTTATTGGTGATATAATTTGTTTCAAGAAGATATAAAACTATTGGCTAAGTCAGAGACAAACTCCTCATTACAAAAATAAAATGAGTAGATGCGTGGTCTTGCAACTTGCTTGGTCCTGAAAGAACGTTCATTTTTCAACTTTATTAAATAAACCTATTTTCAACATAAAATTATTTCCATAGCAATATCATTATCTTCCCTTCTGTCATTAAATTTTGGTTAAGAATAAACTCTTTGTTGTAACCGTAACCAAAAGTGATGATGAATGGAATAGCTCCTAGTGCAATTCAGTCTTATTTGGACAAATCAAAGAGTTGTTGGACAATACATTCCTAATTCGATCTTTTAAATTGTGTTAAAATGCAATGTCTTATTAGCTGTTATTACCAGGGAAAATTCATATTTAATATTTGTTGCAGCTCCTGTCCTTTTTGTGAAAATGGTGAAAATGGTGGTTGGACTTGAGCATTCCTAATTGGTGTTTTCTGGAGCAAAACTTATAGTGCCGTATTTGTAGTTAATATCGCCTCATTTTGGTTAAATGGGTTCCTGCAGTTTCTTGATTTCTGGGGTCCTATCTTTAAAAATATTGACTCTACCTTTAATAAACTTTTTCAGGATATTAGCTAACAGTCCCCAATCTTTTACCCTTGCAACAAAGACCCTAAGTGTCCACATGCTTTTGTTCAAAACTTATGGGGCCTGCATGTCACCAAGTGTTCGTTTTTTTTGGGGACACACGGTATATAACAAAGATGCTTTGAAATCGAAGTGAAAAGTGATCAAAGAGTTGAACACTTAAAGAGTATCTTCATTAATCAGTTATTATTACTACTATATGTATACATCTTAGGTGGGTGGGGAAATTCCGCTATTCGATACACTACTTAAACGTTAGGGGGAAATTTTCGTTTCCACCTTAACGTTCTTGCTGTGTTTGCGCTTTATTCCGTCCAAAAGGGATATGAATATTTAATATTCAAATTAAAGATATCCACCGAATAAACAAAGGAATAATGAATATAATTAAATAAATCTAAATAATAATAGGAGCTCATTAATAAAAAAAAAGCGAATCGAATAATTCAAATTTTCCACCCTAATGGTCATTCCTAAGGCAATTATTACTATTAGTCTTATTAATCGGCCCTTAGTTGTTGTTATTACTATTACTATTACTATTGTTATTATTATTAAAAATTTTTGCTCATTTGAATCTAAATTGCTAATTAATGTAATCATAACAATAATCGCGCGAAGCTCGCGGAAATTTGCCATTTTTTAAACTATTATGGTAAAATATGTGGTTATATTTTTTGGTCAAAAACCCATATTCGGGCGGGCATCAACATTTTGGGGGGGGGGGGATGATCGTATTGAACCACCCCCCCCTCATCAAAATCTTGGGGGGATATATCCCCCCCCCCCCCCGGATTTACGCTATGGCAAATACTTTTTCCCTCTCAATTTTATATCATTTGAATGTTTGTTACAGGCTATAATATCCAACCAAAGAACTCTTGGGGGAAATGGTTATCAAAAGTGCAAGAGCAGATACTACTCAGCTCAAATGGAAGTGCTGAGATCAAAAGAACCTCTCCACACAAGGCCTCCCAATTTTTAGACTCCCGCCATCAAATTCACCTTAGTTCTCAAGATTTTAATAGTGCTTCATCAAATTCAGCTGCCTATAACACTTGCCCCAATTACTTCTTTTGTACCTACTAATGAAGAAGACGTTAAAAAATGCATCATGAAATCATCAACCATCCAAATCATGTGAACTTGGTCCTCTGCCAACATCACTGCTCGAAGAATACTTATAATATTTGACATATTGTACCATTATTAAACAACATGGTAAAAAATCTCTGCTATCTGCATCTTCCAAAGCCATGCATCGTGTATTTTGTTCTGCCTATAAAAATCAGGGCTTTTCCAATATTTTAGCCAACTGCTATATGCGAAATCCTCGTTGCAACCTTTAACTTGAAGACTAGAGCTTGTTTTTGCAAGTCGACACCACCGGATATGAGCGTTGTACGGACAGTAAGCATGGACGAGTGTTAAGGGTGTTAGCAACGCGAATAGACAAAACTCAACTTCACCTCTTCTAAAATTATAATGTTTAATACAATGTGGTGAATCAAAGATATTTTAAAAATCTGAATCGTGTATAGTGTATCACATATCACACCTTAACAAGCCCTTGGTGCTAAGGGGAGGAGGGGGAGTGGAGGCATTGGCAGCAATTCGTTTATGGTTATTCCGCAAAGAGTGAAACCTGCAAGAAAGTTCGCGAAGCGACGCCTTCTCGGATTGCAATACATGTACCTAACATAGATTCGAAAATTGGAAGCCAATTGTTTGGGGAATACAAACTTTCCATCGAATAACAGAAAAAGAAACTTGGGACTTAGAATCACACTTTTATTATCGACCTATCAATCACCCCCCAATCAACACCTTACAACTGTTGTTCCCCTTGTTTAGGCCAAAGTCAGCTACATAATAAATCTAAATATTAAATTCAATACCACACAAAATTGATTAACTTACTTTTTCCGGTACGACAGCAATGTCTTGGTAAGCACTCCATTGCCAATGGAAGGCAACCACTCAACTTGAATGTCAATCAAGTCGTGTACCATGGCAGCATATGAGCTCATATTGCCTACGGATAACAACACATTCGCGAAATTTTAAGGTGAAAATAACATAATTATTTGCCCTTTAGTTTTTCAGTTTCAGCTAGTTGCAGTTTTTCAGATGACCGTCAGTTGTTTTGAAACTGATTATCTTAATTACATACGCAAGTCTTTCTTGGCGTTTCAACAGAACTCGATAAGGCAATGACCGGGCAATGAGGCACCAGTAACACTGAAGTAACTTCATTCATCCTCGGTGGTCTTTTTGCAAGTTTTCTATTTGGAAATAGTTTTAATGAAAGGTCCTAACTCAGGCTCCATATACCTACCATCTTTTTTATCACTAAGCCAGTGACGCTCTTCTTTTCAGCTAGTGTACAGAAAATTTCATGAATCCCGTTACATACCATGGCCTAATTAAGGGGCGCAGAACATACAACTGGTGAATTGTTCAGTTTATTGGGACCTTCCTTTCAATATTTTCAATATCAATTTTAAACTATTTATTAGGGCCCCAGGGTTGAAGTTTTGGGACCCGTAAGATACAAGGGAACGTTCCATTATTGTATGAGAAGGGGTCTAGGAGTCATGTAATTTTTTCTTACAGTATAGAGTAGGAAGATTATGTTAAATTGTTCGATTAGAAATTAAAAGTTTGGTTAGGCCAAGAAAAAAATTTGGTCTCAAAAGACCGGCGCGCATTTTGTTTTTGCTTTTTTTAAGGTTTTTACTCACTCTTGGAAACTTTTTTTTGAAAATTTTTCAGAAAACAAACAAAGACACATCGGGCGGCCAAACTGAAAAGTGGGTAAAATTAAATGCCCATAATTATTTACAAGCACATTCGCATTTGCATTTATAGCACATTTCTTCTGAGACAAACTTTTTAATTTTTGTTGGCCTTAAAAGCTGTTAAATACTCTATACTCTTAGGTTCGATTTTGTAGGGGGCTTGTCGTGGATGTTTGCTTTTTTATTCAATCCACAATATTATTCCTGGCAAAAGTGATTAAAACACTTGGTCAATAGGCATCACCACCAGCCCCATGCTTGATCATGTATTGAGGGAGCCATTGCAAGCAGCGGATCGCATGGGACCAGTACAGAAACTGCATTGATGAAGGTTAGAAAGAACGACATCGGAACGCCATACTAACCAGCAAGGGCATTTTCTTGTGCTTTTAGACCTAAGCGCAGCACTTGACTAACTGTGACCCATGACCTTAAGCACTTTGACAGAATGGAAAAGGAGAGTTGGTCAAAGGGACATGATTTAAATTGGCTTAGGTCATACTCAGTAGAAGAACCAGCATGCGTCTGCATTAACATTTGCCATTCTGTTAGCAAGCCTACTGAGCGTTATGTAGCTTTCCCTCAAAGGTTCAACTGTGGGACCATTGTCCTTTTCTGTGTACATCTACCAATTTGGCAGAATCATTCAACCCACTACTTGTGCCAGCTGTAGGCTGATGGATGTTCAATTATAATACCACTCTGTTTGAACCATAGCTAACCATCCAGCAGGCACGCTTCCATTCACGCTAAGCAATTTCTCTTGCTTTTATTTGTAACTTTCCTATGTACAATCGTTTTTCCAGGCAGGAATGGAAGAAAGCCCAAGTTACCCCTATATTTAGACTGGTGACAGTTCAGATGTGTTGAACGATCGACCATATTTCCATTCGCCACTTATTTCTAAAAGGGTATCGAAAGAGCTGGTCACAATCAATTGGTATGCTTACCTTATTGCCAACGGTCTTCTTTTCTGATAAGTCAATCGGGTTTTCGAAGCCGTATATTCCACGCTAACCACTGTAGCTTGATTACATGATTTTTATTTTGAAAAAAATTATGAACGAGGGTTCGTGCGACAAGGAGCAATATTTTCCTTGATCGTCCGTAAGGCTTTGACTGTGTTAACCATGTCTCTTCTCATTGTAAACTTTCACAAAGATGAATTTCGGGTCCGAACTTAAATGGTTCAATCCTATCTCAGAACTCAGCATGTCAAACATTAATTCTACTCTTCTTATTTCAAAACTTACACATTGTGAATTTCCTCCAAGGCTCTATACTTGGTCCTCTTCGATTTATTATTTTTATCAATAGTCCGTTCAATAGGGTTAACTGTAAATGTTCATGTATGCTGTGATACACACTGGAATTCTTTATACTTCTGTTATAATGGCCTCCATTTTTTTTCGATTAAACTTTGAAAAATGTTATTTTCTCAATTTTATGTGAGAAAATTGCTCACGGAAAAGCACTTTGTTTACTATAAAAGAGAAAAGGGGAAACCCGCTAGTTTTGTTTTGCTATACGTGCACCTGTTTTGATTTTAATAGGGGAAGTGGGGAAATTCCCAAGGATCTAAACTTATAAACTTGTTTAGAGTTGTTTTTGAGTTAAAACATTGCAGAACCTAGGGAAATTCCCCCACAAAGTTTATATATAATGATGTAATTTCGGGTGATGAATTCCGATTGATCAACTAGTGTAAGGTTATGTTTATGCATGAGAGGATAATGATTATTGTTCGAAAGGGGAATCTATGCTGTGAGTAGTTAAATACTAATCACTGAAAAAAAAAGGAAAACACCCCCCCCCCTTCTTCTCTGCCGCATTTGAAATCAGAGCTGAACGTAGAGCTCTGTAGTAATTACAGTAATTATAGCTAGTTTACCTACAATAATGGTCGATTTGAGTTCTACTTCTAGTGGCCATTCTTGGTTTGACTTTGGGGGTGCTGGGCCGTGTGTCCGAGCTTGCTAGCTAAATTGGTCTGCTGTCGTCTTTTAGCCAAAGAGCTTCAGTTTCGGAATCAAAAGGGATTCCAATTTGTGTGTCCATATGAGACATAGCTAAGCTGATGGTGGTATATTACCTGGATATTTATTATTGTTAAACATTTGTCGTCGAGGGATAGCCCCCGTCGTCTTTAAACTGGGCTGGACAAACATACCTTCAGGACTGAGAAGATTCCCTTGTAATATATTACCTGATTTTTGTATGAACTTTGTGCCGTCATTTTTGGAGTCTTCCCTGAGAGGACATCTCATCGGTGAACTGCAACGCCTCTTTAACATTAGTATCAGTTATATAAATTGTGTGTATTGTGTAATTTTGATTTATGTAATTTTTGGGACAACCAATTCTTGAACCACTTACAAATCATGAAAAATTCTGTTCTATTGTTTAAAATAATATCAACTTGTGCACAGGCTCATTTGTTTGTGGTTGAAAGGTATTTCTTACTTAGGCGTCCTGAGACTTCATAACAGAATTGGGGTCTCGTCATTTGAATTGAATGAATTGAGATAAATTTGAGCCTTATATTCCAGAACTTACACATTAAAGTGTGAATAACAATTGTAAACATTGTGCACATTTTGGCATACAAAATTTTGTGTTACGTTACATGACAACCATTGTAAGTTTGGTTTCAAGTTAGTATATGTGTTTTAGAGTCCATCACAATGGAGTTGAGCCAGAAATGTTGCATAGGGCAAATAACGCTTGGGAGAAGTTTGATAGCTGAGAAAGCCTGATTAATGAACTAGCCAAGCATTTAGAGGACTTGAAGGAAAAACTTCGATGGAGAAAACAAGTCGATCAAAATATTTGATTGAAAAGTAGTTTCATGAGATGTTTGGGATGATTCATATTTGGAAAAGACAGAAGAGTTCTGGAAAGAGCTTAAATAAAAGGAATTAAATTTGAAGAAATGGAAATAGAAAAAAAAAAAACCCAAAAGCAAAAAGAAATAGAAATGCAAATTGAAATGAGCAAAAAGAAATGGAAATGCAACACAAAAAAAGTAATTGCAATGCAAATGGAAATGGACAAAGATTGAAAGGGAAAATTACAAAATGAGATTAAACAGAAAGAGCTTGAAGCTCAATTACAGTTAGAGAAATTGAAGCAACAGCTAGCTCTCAACTCTTCCAACCCTCAGGTTTAGATGCGGCGAAAAACATTCGCCTGGTTCCAAAATATCAGTAACAAAAAGTAGAAAACAAATACTTCTTCCCTTTGAGAAAATTTGCAAATACTTGAAATGGCCTCAGGAGTATTGAACCTTGTTGCTACAGTCAGTGGTTATTGGTAAAGCCCGAGAGATATATTCGGCCATGTCAGACAGATGTATTGATTATGACGAGGTTAAGCAGGCAGTGCTCAAAGCGATATGAATTGGTGCGCAAGGCATATAGACAAAATTCAGTCTTGTCAGAAAAAGGATGAACAGACACAACTGTTTGAATTTGCCCCGCGTTAAGGAACAAATGTTTGATCGCTGGCTTTAATCAAAGAAGTCGGGGTCGGGCAAAGTTTGGGTCAACTTAGGGAGTTGATGTTAGTTGACGAGTTCAAACAGTGTCTACATCCCAGATAGCAAAACAATCTGGATGAAAATAAAATTGACGTTTGCGTGAAGCGCAGCCGTAAAGGCGACGATTATGCATTGACACACAATTAAGTCATACTAGTAGGTCCTATCCAGAGAATTTACTAGTACACCAGTACAACAATTAGTCGGGTTCTAACAAAGCGTCTCATGGTAGCAACTCAGCTGGGAAATCCCAGTCAGGTTCCCATGAAACGGGGAGTAAAGACAGTCAATGGGTGCTAATCAAAAGCATGGGATGGGAACCCAAATCACAGTTCAAAAGCCAGGACATACAAGTCACGTGTTGGGAGAATCATGTTATCCACCCAAAATGGAGAAAGCCAAAAGTGAGAGTGCCAAACCAATAGTGTGCAGTTTACACTTTGAGTCACAAGTTCATTCTTCTGTTCAAAAACAAGAAATTCCACAAGGGAATTGAAACACATGGAAAAAGTAAGGTATGACTTTAAGCCTTTTGTTGTGGATGGATTTGTGTCACTTTCAGGTGATATTGAGATCCAAAACCCATTAGAATCATTTTTTTCGGGGGACACTTGCTTGCGCGCAGTCATATATTGGAAGATTCACTTCCATTTGATATTTGAAACGCTTTCCACAGGAACTAGTCATTGATTCAGGGATAGGTTGGATTGTATAAGTGTCGCCTCGTCCAAAATGAATTTGAAATCAGACTTTTCTGGAACGTCACAATTGGTGTTAGACAAGAACTCCCCAGTAAAAGGGTTATCCAGGTTGTTAGGGATGATTTGGCGAGGGGGAAAAGTACTCTACTGCCCTATTCCCAGTAGTTTCCCGTGCCCTGTAACAGTGGATAATTTGATGAGGACAAGACAGTTTCCCCGCATTTGCAGTAATTAGGTCAATGACCAGAAAACCTCACAGGAAAACAGTGAGCAGGAGATAGTAAAATACTCACCATATAGGAAGAGCGTCGAGGAATTACTTGGTCCCAAATTTAGCGTGCAACTTTTCTCTCAAAATTAGAGGAATTTTGGAGGTCATCTTCCCTTCAGGGAACTAATTCCCTGTTAAGAAAATCAGCTCCCAGAGCACAACCAAGTGACAAGCTTGTAACAATGAAAATCCAGACCGCTGAGGGCATGAAGAGTTAAGGGACTGTAAAGGAGACCCGTTAAGCCAAGACAAGCTGGTAAATGAGCAGCATCAACTACCTAGCACTTAGGAAATTAGGTAAGAGGGCATTGTCGCAACAGGGAGCCGAGCAAAGTCATGTATGTTTTCTACAGCAAAATGGTGTCCCCATGAGAAAGGGCGAACCACCCCGATCAACTTGTAGATGAGGAATGGAAGGTCGTGCATCAAAATGTAGTGCCAAAGGTATAACATAAGGAAGAATTGATAGGCATAAGCCCATGATAGTCCCATGGCAGGACAATTAGTGTGCGAAAAACACATGACAAAAACAAGAATGAGGATCATTTTTTTTGGTGGCCTACACTCCAGAAAAGATGTGTCTGAGTATTGTAGATTTGTCAACAGTGTCAAAGGTGGGCAAGCCCATCAGAAAATTCTACTATGCTCCCTTGCAACCACTACCAGCATTTGATGGCCATTTAGTAGTGGTGTTAATAGATTGCGTAGGACCATTTCCAAAACCAAGTCAGGAAATCAAGTATTTACTGACCATCATGTGTTCTTCCACAAGAAATTCCCTGGGGCTATACCTTGAGAATCTTAGGGCAACGAATCATAGTGAAAGCTCTAACAGTTTTTCACCCTAGTAAGGCCTTCCAAAGCAATTCATTCTGATCAAGTATCAAATTTCATGGCAGGTTTGTTCCAACAAGTCGGGGACAGTTGGTGGGAATTTCCCAGTACAGTTCTTCATCATACAACCCAGAATCCCAGGGGGCCCCTAGAAAGGTCGCAACCAAACATTGAAAACAATGATCAAAACCCGATTGTTTTGAAATTGAGAGGGATTGGGATGAGGGAGTTTATCTCCTGTTATTTGCTACCAGGGAGGCCTGTACCAAGATCTTAGGATTTAGTCCATTTGATTTGTGTTGGTCACAAAGTTATGGGACCATTGAAGCTACTGAAGAAAAGTGGTTTTGTGAAAATCCTGATGTTAATTTGTTAGATTATGTGTCTCAATTCATACACAGGCTCCAAAGATCCACAGAAAATTGCCAAACAAAATCTCAAACAGAGCAAGGGGCAAAAGAAAACATGGTATGACAAAGGTGCCAGTAGCAGAGAGGTATTCAGGCCGGGTGACAAAGTTTGGGCACTTTTTCCAATACAAGGCATCCTTTGGCAAGCCAAGTATTCTGGCATATGAGATTGAGAACAAAGTGGGAGACCTTGACTATTTGATCAAACACCAGGTAGACTAAAAGTCGACAATTATGTGACATAAATATGCTCAAGAGAGTATAAATGAAGATATGATATGTTAAGAACCTGCGTGTGTGGTGGTCATACAAGTTATGATAATGTAGGCAAATGATGACATCACAGCGTCAGAACCTGAACAAAACAGCACTGTAAACACCGAAAATATTTGTTGTTCAAATTTCAATTTCCTGACATACTTGCCAATTAGACAACAAACTAGGTAGGGCCATCTCCAGAAAGTAACAAGGTGAATTGAAAGAGTAATTCATGAGTGGGATAACATATTTTCCCATATTTTTTCCTGATGTACGTCCCAGTGAAACACATGTCATAAGCCATGACAATTGATGTAGGGGACTCCGAGCTGTAAAGCAACATCCTTAAGGTGAATCCAATCAAGTTGCACATATCAGAAAGAGGTGAAATACATGTTAGACAATTGAATAGTAGAGCAAAGCAGTGAATGGAGTCCCCATTAATATCAGTTATATAAATTGTGTGAACTGTGTATTTATTGTTATGTAATGTTTTGGACAATACCAAATTCTTGAAACCAATTACAAACATTAGAAATGCTGTCTTATTATCTAAATTAAGATCACGTGTGCACAAGGCTCATTTGTTGTGTTTGAAAGGTATTTCTCTGTTTTCTGACCTTAGAGGCGTCCATGAGACGTCATAACACTTCAGACACCCACACACTCTTGAATGTGAACTTCATCAAGTTTAAATGAAATTTTACATGGTTTGAGTGATACGAAGCTTAGCTTTGAATGCCAAAAAACGCAAGTGTATGGTCCCTTTGTACATGTCGATATTTACATAAATTTTCAAAATGTTTCTCTTGCACTGTAATAGATGAACGATTGAAAGGGTTGACCAGTGTAAAAAATCGTGGTGTAATTTTTTTTTTTAATTTCACCCCCCCCCCTTGTCTGATCATATCAATCACTGTCTGCATGTATTTCTAAGCGTTTTGGTGTTAATTAAAGACTTAAATATTATATTCCGAAAGATACCCTGGTTATTGCTTGCAAATTCAATTGTCCTTTCCACATTGACTATTGCAGCCCTGTCCGGTCTAACTGTATTAACGATCTTTAGGAATTCACTTCAAGGTCTTCAAAATAGATTATATAATTTTTCAGCCACATTAGAACTCCTGTAAGATATGATGTGTACATGCAGTGGAAACAAATTTTTAATGATCGGGTGTATACCCATATGATAATGCTTATTTTTAACATTAAATGCTTGAAATGTCTTGCCCCGTTTACCTATCGCTCCCTCATTTCCTTTTATGCCTCAGTTCATTATAAAGGGTACCAGACATCCAAACCACAAAGTCTTTGTATGACCACCTTGGACCTCAATGCAGGCAAAAATATGAGAGCAACCAAAATACGGAACAGTATTCCTTCAGTATCCGCTGTAATATCACGCCAATGAGTTATCTCAGCTTAAAGTTGCAACGAGAGATTTTGGGGCCACCCACATATTGTGTAATAGGGTATTGAATTTATATAGATAAGACCCCCCAATAGATTTCTTACCTTGTCTTTTTACAGAAATGCCTTGAAAGTGTACACAAAATTTCTATTTATTTGCTTCATTCAATATTAAAAACATGGTGAATTGTATTTGCCCTATACAAAAATTACAAATTTCCCAATTTTTGAACCAAAGAAATTTTTCAGCTTAATCCTTTCGCATGGGGACATTTTGGATAAAAAGCTTATATTGTGCCAAAAATCGATTTTAATATTTTTAGGGACATTCTGTTATGTGAATCTCTCGTTGCACTTTGCAAGCATCTGCATTTGTGAAAGTCCCACATATTCTGTACCGCTGCTGTACTGTAGAGTCTTGTTACCAGGCAGTTTCAGTATACTCTGGTACTTATTTTATTCTGTATTTAAGTGTATTTTAGTTCATGGTATTTCTATCTTATATTCAAAGTTCAATCTGTAAATGTAAAATGTGTATTTATGCAGGGCCTCCTTGAAAATCAGTTGCTTTTTCAATGAAGGGGCTACCTGCCTAAAGAAAGTTTAAATAAATAAAAAAATAAAAATGTCTTCTGCTCGCGCCCCCTCACTCAGTAGCACTGACATAAGATTATTGGATGACGAGAAATATTACTCAACTGAACAATGACAAACAGAGTTTTTGTAGCAATTTCACCATACAATAAGCACCGTATTGCTTTCCGTTTCAGGTTAAGATTAGGTTCTGACCTCATCATGTCATCGAGAACATTAAGGAACCTCGTGGTGAAATTGTAATTGTTGAAAGCCAGATTGAACAATGACTGACCAGATCTCAGCATATCAGTTTTGGGGAGTCCAAGTGTGTGCAAATATCGGAACCAAAACATGATAATGATCAAATTGGATGATTTAATCGCCCAGATATTAATTGGGACCCTCGCTCAATTCCGTCTACAATTCCGTTCTCAGCTTTGTATTCGCTAGCCCTGAGGGATGCGATCAGCCTCTGACGTCACGTGTACATAAAATCCATAACAATGCTGCACATGCTTGAATGACTTACAGCTACCTCAATCCCTTCGTTGTACCCCTCCTTCAATTCCAATCTTTTGCCTTTCTAGAAGGGAAAGATGTCTAACGTCCGCTTTGGATTTACTATAGGCCTAGTTGGTCAATGCACTTCGAACGTGTGCAAAGAACTGCCACCAGAGCAATTCTTCACCAAAGGCGTAGAGAACAAGACTATAGTGCCCGCTTAGAACGTCTCAACCTTGGTTCTCTATCCCAGAGACGTAAACATGTCCCTCTGTCTTGTGGCGCAATTCCTTTGCCTGTTGGTATTTACCGATTTTCCATGCCTTCCCTGAATAAAATCCGGGTGAACACAAGACCACTGAACATATCAATTCCACCATCTCAAGCAAAAGAACCGATGCCCTCGCTACAACTCAGTTCAGCCCTTCCTAAGAAATGGTCCTGATTTACCATACATGTCACCGATTCCCTTGTGTCAATACTTTTAATTGTTTCAAGTTTAAATTGCTATCATTTCAAACAACTTCATCTTTGTAATTTCCATGTGTGCGGGGGGGGGGCATATCTTGTGCTTTTAGTGCAAAATGGACTGGTATGTGAAGTCTGTGGCAATGTTCTTTCAGTACAATAGGTTTCATGTGAGTATGTGTGCCATTGTGTTGTGTTTCTATAGGGTTATGCAATGATTAGTATGCAGGTTTGCTATGTGTTTTGTGTGGTGGGTGTATTTTGTGGGTGAGGAGGTTTGATATGTGTGTTGGGCTGTGTGTGTGTGCATGGGGGCTACTCCTTGCTGGTGCTTTATTAGATTTTTATGTCTTGTTAATAACTATTTCTAATTTTTTTTACTCTTATTCATTTTGATTGTATATTTGACCAAGGACAACCAATGCTAACCACATGACAGCAGTAACAATCTTTTATAAGCTCCAGTTTTTTCCGTATGCCAAAGAATAAACGTTTAGTGTATCCTGAGTGGTGCACAATATATTTAATAGTAATATAGGTCGTGTTTCTTTTATGAAAAATAGTTTTTTAACATTTTACGTTATAACATTACTTAGTATTGAGAAAAACAATAAAATATACAAACCAATAACAATCATTATTACACTGCTAAGGAAATAGTAATCAATCCACTGATGCTGTTTGAACACGTTGTAGAACAAACAATGACAGATTGACAACTACAGATTATTGTAACATGATATACATCCGCTTATCGATGACACGTCATCATCATTAACACAGTCCATCGAGTGCTTCAGCTGTTAAGATCTGTGGGAATCTCCCACATGCTCTCCTATCAGGAAATATAATCGGAAAATTCTCCGGAAAACCATCCGATTTTTGTATATAAGAGCAAACCATATAACTAAATTACCAACGAAACCGTGCCAACATATTGTATTGTATTTACCACACTTCAATATTCAAGGGTCCTTTAATTTTATTGGGTCATGTCCTGGGTGGGTCATATTAATGGGGAAATGCCCCCATTGGATCGGAGGATAGGCACACAGTGCCTACACCAAACCTAATGGTTCAGATGAAATTAAAAAATCTCTTTGGCGTGGATAAAGCTTAGGGATCACGAAATGTCCCCTGAATTCCCCACTCTTTCTTCATCTGCGTCCTGCCAATTTCTACGTCCTTGTTCATGTTTTCTATGTTTGTGCACCGGTTACTCTTTTCTTCTCACTGTTTCTCCTTCATCATTTCTCGACGCCGATCCTGTTATCTTATCTTGACTCCCGGTGTGAAAGTAACTCCGGTCTCCATAAACGACACGGAATAAAGCTTGAAACTAATGTTGCTTGACGAGTCAACTGAATCGATTACACTATTGTTCACCATTGTTCCCGGACTGGTGCCCGGAGGACTAACATCTCCTGCCACACCTGTCCTCGACTTTCATTTCTCCGTATTTTAATTTTCGGAGGATGGGGCGCTAAGGTGACCACTTTGTCAGGCAATGTGTGGCCTCTTTCTTATCCCACTGTAGATTATTGAACCATCAGGGATTTTCTCGACTAAAAATTACTTACCTACCACAATTGCACCCTGTTTCATATCTTGAGTGACTGCAAGCACTCCCTTGAAAGCGAAAGATATCACAAGAGACATATCAACCACTCCAAGCATTAGCTAAGAAACTGGCTTCCTTTCAATTGAATCAAACAAACCAAAGAGAGGAAGTCATAAATTTGTAATCACATGTTTTTTTTTTTGGTGATAGGGTGCCATGTAATTAAGTGAGAAAACATGAAGATTGGACCCCTTACCAAGAAAAATATTACTGTTCATACCAAGTGCTTAACATATAGCGAAGACAAATTATGTTAATCTTCAAGAATTTAAGGTAACCTTACTTCATTATGTGCCTCCTGTTTCTTGGCCATCGGTTTGTTTGTTTGATTCCATGGTCAATGACCAAACAAAAACCCTTCTCAGCGTAGATGACCCGATGGAACAAGTGGAATTTGTTCTCACCACCACTACTACTTACTTCCCAAGGTAAATTTACCAGCAGTCAAAGGTAAGACAAATGGGAGCCACTCATCCAACTAGCGTACAGTTATGGAGATGGAATGGTTTGAGAATGAAGCCATCTTCACACTCCGGCCCATGTAGAGGCAGAGAATTTACCAACCGACCTTATTCAGGTAGACTCCACAGACAACATCAAATTCACCTACGAGAAGTCAACAAAGCCTTCCTTTTCTGGACACACTCCATTATCAAAATCCTGATGGTCTCCCTCAAATTGTGCATTATATAGAAGCTCACACACATGGACCAGTACTTACGAATTACAATCTCCCCATCCTCTGCATCAAATCCTTGACATTGTAAAAATCTTGGCATTTGTAAGATCACACGCGGGTCCTCCTGGCTAAATCCTTGGTGACTGCTAGTTGGCTGACGACTAAGACTTACAAGATCCCCCATAAGGTCGTTTCCTGACGACAATCTTCCAGTAGGAAGCAATCAATGTCAGGTGTTCCACAAGGTTCCATCCTCGCCCTTCCATTCCT
>JAMKCH010052420.1:0-10189 GCA_023653785.1 Ophioderma brevispina
TTCCTGGTTTCCGATCCCACCCGTTCTTGCAATCTTTTGGTGCACTCACCTCCCGCATTCCTCTGCTTTTACTGCATAGCAACAGTCTACAAGCGGCATCGACTAACCACGAAATCCTAACTTTTAACGTTGCTCCTATCAACATCGTTTTGCAGATACCTGGGGTCCTTGTTCGTCGACCTCATCGTAACCCTAAGTGTTATTTAACTCATGCGTATGTCTACATATAGACCTTTTCATACCCTTTACACAGTGCTTTGGGATAAGCTATCCACTCAGGCATGCCATAGTAGGCACTAGAGTTTACGAGACTGAGTTTTTCGCGGACGAATCAACCCCTGGTGTCTGACTTCTTTACTACCAACCTACTTCTGACAGGATCCGAGCAATCCCATATCAATTGATAGAATGGACAAACACTATTATGCACACGACTCGTACAGTGTTCAATTCTCGAAGTGCCAATCGGTATTAAATATATTTAATTTATCAATGAAACGGCGTAACGAATGTCTTCTTTAAGAAAATTCTTTTAAAGGATTGTGTTTAAATGATAATCCTCCCAAATCTTGTTAAACGATATGTTCTGTATTCCTTATTGTAATTTATAATTACCCTCTACTGTTTGCTTATTATATGTAGTATAAATTTTAATTTGAACTTGAACTTGAATTTGGTAGTATTACGACGTCCTGAGATAGTGTGCTGATCGTGTCTGGTTTACAATTTACAGATTCGGGAGAAGGCGTCATTGTATGGATAGCATTGGCGTCTATTTGATTATCGAACAACGTTAGTTTACTTTCTTCGACATCGAATTGCCCCATTTTTAAAAAGAGAATCTAAATACTAATACATCGGTTACTTGATACCTATATGCCCTTTGCTGAATAAAATATAGACCTAGTTTTTAATATTTTTATACCACTTAAATCACCTAAATGACCTTTTTGCCCCATGTCAAAAAGCACGGTGGCGGACCCCTGCCTGTATTTTGGTGAGATTTGCTCCTAGATCTAACAAGAGAAAATACTCTATCTCCTTTTTTGCGGTTTATCGTCAGGTTTGTAGTCATTTTCCTCTATGGACGTAAAAGATAAACTCTTTCCGTAATTGTCAATCTGGTATTATTTGGGGAATCTATCCAAGTTTCGAGACACGTTGGGGTGCCCACATTCAAGGCCATACGAAAAGTGGCTTTTCTTTGTTGGTTATAATTTTACGTTCCAGGGGCCCTTTCAGAACCCCGGGAACGAGCATGGGTACCCGGAACAATTCCAAGCCAACATTACAATAAATTGATACTGAGGATTAACCCCTAATTAGAGCAACCATTCCACAACGACCATTTCATCAGCTATAGGTCACTATGTGGTTTCTTCTACCCTGTTTAGGTGATTAAAAGTTCACAATGAATACTATCGTTGCAGTTCAACGTTTCATCTACAGCGAGACTCCAAAATGGCAACAGGCAGTGTCACAGTGAAATCTTCTTCAGAAATACGTTAATTTTTCACATATTTTGCAATCCTAGTTTGATTACCATATCTTAAAATCCGTTAGACATATTTATAGCATCTTTTCTCTAAAACAAAGTCCCCCAAGCATGTAAACAGATTCCATTATCTCAAATATAGCACTAGGGTAATTCCATTTCGCTTGCATGATCAATAAGTATTTCACTGCATGGAAGCCTTTCTCAAAAGTTAAATGAGAAATAAAATATAATAAATATTTTTAATCACAAATAAATAAACATAAATGATGCAGATAGGTTTTGTGGCAGTACAGTTTAGCAGATAGTCGGAAATGTCGACCATTATGGTTAGCTAGATGAGGCCGCTTAAAATATAAGTTAGTATACAATGTGAATGCCTAAGAGGGTGATAGTAAAAAAATAATCATGAGGGCAAATTTTGACGTTTCTATTTCACGAGGCAAAGCTGAGAAGTGAAATGGATGGAACAGTCAAAACATTTGACCCCGAATTATATATTTTTACTATTGCACGAAATATTATGCAGTCAATATTGTTTTATATCATGATATCACTGGTTTATTTTATGCATGCATAGGATACACAAATATAGGACTGCCTAATGGAGGGAGTATGTGAGAAATATTGCCCGAGATGATCTTGAGATCAAGGGCCTACTATTTTTCCGAGACCGATGGTCGAGGCAAAAAAGTAGGCCCGCGGTCTCAAGATCATCAAGGGTCCAATATTTGTCACCAGATCCGTAAATAAAGTGCAGTTATTTTTTTTGTATACCTCACTGCATAAAATTTTTATGCCATCCTTTTTTTTTGTAAAGTAGTGTTTTAGGAGTTTTAGAAGTTTTAGGCCTCGTTTGTAAAACCTAGCCGACTGCATATTATAATAAATGCATTACAATATTTTACTTAGTAGTTAGTATTCATCCTGCAAAAACGTGCACAGACGTACATTACAAGCTACACTCGAGCTCCTAGCCTCTGATCTATATACAACTTTTTCCGCGAAATCGAAACGAAATAATGTGTATTGGTTTACGTTATCGAAATTAATTACTCAGGCAGAGTGTAAGGAACGTTTGACATTGCGTTTCCTGGGGGTTACTATCCCACGGAGATGTTGGTTTTTGTTTATTTCTTCAACCAAAACAATAAATGGTAGGAAAAACCCATATCATGTGACTCCATTTTATCCAATGAGATAAAAGAAATATATATGGCAAAATCACTGCACAATCAAGATAGAATAAAACTTAAAAAAACTTAACCCACCACTAAATGCAATTAAAACAAAAACTCTATGGAATTGTTTTGGGCAAACTCTCATAGATTTCAAAAAAGCACCATTGTTCAGGTCCTTAACCAGTAGCTCAGGTGGAAATGGAAGTTTAGCACACAGCCTGAGGATGGAAAGGATTACAGACTTTTTTCTATTGATAGATTTAGTTGATCAGGTCCTAAGCCAATAATTTTTGGAGGGTGTGCAAAAATAGGAGAGAAGTGACGACCCGAACCCCCCCCCCCGGAAACCGATGGAGTAGGACAAGTTTTTGAAAGGCGCGCCCACAATATGGCTGGGAATGAACATGTCCAAAATCACTAAAAAATATCTTAAATTATTTCCGATAGGGACAAATATTTCTTGGTACTCCAGTATTAAAGTGTTGTAATGTAATTTTATCATTACAGTGCCACAAAAAATCCAATATTGCTGCCTCAACAGGGCATATGCGCTCGGAAACAGCAAAAATGATCTTAACTATCCAGTTTACACTGGATACTATCATGTCATAATGAACACTTGCAGGTGTCAAAATCGGTACAATTGATCACAATTGCAAGTGTTACTTTAATACTCGTAATTAAAAGGGGGGGGGCATTTCCAAAGCATCCGGACAAGTCAAGTGTTCTGCCACATTTGCGTTTAAGGGTGATTCCAGTGTCATATGATGCTTTATGCCTTTACATTATGAGAACATGTATTTGATTACTGAAACCCTAGTTGGCATTTCTATGTAATGGTAATTTCAAAATACAAGATGGCAGCCAATACAGCAGCCTTGTAAACTAGTTTTTAAAACCTAAATTATATTATATTACTGTACATCAAACTTAATTATAATATAAAGGGGTAAAATTAAGGTGTGGGATTAAGTATTTGACCATGGACCTTCTCATCTGGAATTTGTGTTTCTTTAACATGCAAAAATTGTTAAGATGGGGGCCAAATGTGGCTGCCTTTTTTACCTTCTTTAAAAACATGTAAATTACGATTACATCTGTATTGTATTTAGTTTTAAAACACTTCAAAATGATTGTTAAAGTTTAAATTAAAAGTATGCGTGTATGTCTTTGAGACTTAATTACTCGAATGGGTATAATTTTGACAACATGCGTATTAAAAATTCAAAATGACGGCAAATATATTATGAATAATGCCAACTTGCACCGTACGTTTAAAGATCCTTAAAAGGCAGCATATGACTGCACCATGTAATGGTAAGCTCGTTAACACGCTTGAAATGTCCGTTTGAGTTCCTAAGGGTATAGAGCCTATATCACCAACTACTTGATGTCTTATGTTCATTGAAGTATTCGGGGTAATATTGGGTTTTGGGTTGGCCATATAGATTTGATGGTAATGTTGTGATCAAAAGCACGTCAATAACCCGTCCAAAGGATTCCTAGTGCTTTAAAATGGATCTAGAGCATAACATTATGGCCATTTGAATGAATTTGAGATGAAGCGTGGGCCCAATTGGATTTCTAGAAAATGCCACTGCAGAAATTTTGCACACCCTCTAAAAATTATTGGTTGTGTGAGATTTTGACAATCAACATACACAGACCCAAATGGAGCATAGGTGTGCAACCATTCAGAGCGGAGCTATTCATATATTGATTTGCTGACCACAATAGCAGGAGCGAATTATTCCGTAAATGTTTATCAAGTTAGAATTGCAATTCTGGCACACCAATCAGCGCTGGGTCTTGTGTATGGAGTAATCTCATTATACAGTTCTCGGGTTTAAATATATAAAATTTTCATTATTTTTCATTAGAGGGGAAATTCTTAGTCCCAAAAAAGATAAGAAAACCCAATAGTGTCCTTTGAGGTTAGTGAGGGGCCCTGCGCTGGAGCATGGATGGTGGTCAAAAACAGCCGCGTGCGGTCCTCATAAACAAAGATCGGACAATAGGAATAAGTCTGTAGTCCATTTCCACCCTGTGCCTGCAATTCCTCTGACTAGTTATTTTTAATCGCTAAGTGGACTAAATAAAGATATAATAAAGTAGTGGAAAACGGACATTCATGTAATGGGACGGGCTAGCATGTTTTATTGTACAGTCATAGTGGAATGGACTTGTGGGAAGCACTACAGTAGTGGAATAGTAGCGCACTACGCCTACCCCGGGCGCCTAACAAGCCATAATTGGATTGAGGTACTGAATGCCACTACTACCCAAGCGCTGGTACCTTCTTTGCCACAGTTAGGGAAGCTATGGATAAATGTATCCCTACAAGCCATGGTTTACTACTGAGATCAAAGTTCTTATCAGAAAACGGCGCGGCAAAAGGCTTTTGCATGCAAAAAAATGCTTCTATGGAGATTTTTGAGAAACAAAACTCTCCGTGCTATTGATCGTGCGAAAAAGCAAATTGCATCCAAGACCTCAAATCCTCTGACCTAGCTGGTTGGCATCGGGGTATCCAAATGATTGCTAACAAGCATCAACCCCGTCCAGTTCAGTTCATATTAAAAAAAGACATCATTTTGTTCAATTGGACCTTTTAGAACATATATTAACAACTTTTTCATTCCAAATGTATTTTGTGGAAACGAGGCCGTGTTAATTTTTTTTTTATCTTTGGCAGTATGCCTTTATTGCACTTAGAATCTAACATATAAAATATACAATGGGAACAACAATAGATAAAAATCCCAGCACAATTTCTGTTAATTGCTGTCTTATATGACCCTGCATAGACAAGACAAGATTCTTAAAAAGAAACTTCTTGCGGCATTTTTAGTAGACGCATTTGAATCATTGTTTCTAGACTGATTTTTGTGCTAATCACGACAACGCCGGTTGCTTTGCTTCACATATACCGGGTGTCTCCAAAAAAGTAAACCCTCAATTACAAAGCGACCTTTATTTCACGAAGAGAAAGAGTAAACCATAAAAATTAATACACATCTGAAAAGTGCATTTCATTAGGTTTCCGACACCGACAAAATCTTCCCAAAAAGGACACATATTGACCGAGTTATGGCCGATTAAAAATGTGTACCACTTTTTCATTTTATCCACGGATTGTTACTGTCTAAGCTGTCTTTAGACAATACACCTTCTCCAAGCACATTCTTTTGTTCATGTTTTTTTTTTTTTTGCGACAAGACCAGTTCTGATATTGGAAAGGTTAGTTTCAATTATTAAAAATTCCAAGATCTTGCCTCATTCTTCTTTACTGCGCTGCTCTGCCAATCTCCCCCCACACACACACACACACATCTTGCTGCCTCTAAGACCATGAAGACGGATGCAGGCTTGCGCTCTCTTTTCCATTTCAATAATCGACTTCTAATGATTCTTGTCCGTCGGATGCTTTCAAAGGCAGCGGTTATTCTATTTCGAAACTCTGGCAAGTTTGCTGGTAGTTCATGTGCATACACTTCACTCTTTAATGTTTCCCCTAGGGCGAAGTCTAGCGGAGTCAAATCTGGGGATTTTGCAACAGAATAACCGCTGCCTTTGCACGCATCCGACGGACAAGAATGATTAGAAGTCGATTATTGAAATGGCAAAGAGAACGCAAGCCTGCATCCGTCTAAGAGGCAGCCAACTTCCCCAAGTAATAGGGGGAAGAGCAGCGCAGTAGAGAAGAATTAGGCAAGACCTTGGAATTTATAATAGTGAAACTAAACTTTTCATATCTAACGACTTTTTTTGAGTCGCAAAAAACAATAACCATAAACAAACGGAATGAGCTTGAGAATGGTATTGTCTAAAGACTACTGAAACAGGAACAATCCTTGGATAAAATGAAAAAGTATACAAATTTTCAATCGGCCATTAACTCAATCAATATCATCCTATTGGAAGATATTTCGCGGTGTCAGAAACCTGACGAATACACTTTCAGTTTGTAATAATATGTATGGTTTTACATTTCTTCTCTTTGTGACATAGAGGGCGCTTTTAGGGTTTCTTTTTTTGAGACACCCGGTAATGTACTATAATACAGGGTGACCAAAAAAAGCTTGACCCTGATTGTGTCCGCCATTTGAATTTTTAAATAACATAATATCTAACATGTGTGGTATTTATTTGCTGCAAAGATAATTCCAATCATTAAGTATAGGCCGAGTTCCAGTCTTTTAATCAGTCTCAGCTTCCTCCCTATCCAGGGATTCCAATTTGAATGCACGCGCGACAACTAAGCAAATGACTCCCGAAATGATGATAGAGTATGTTTATTTTTATGTCAAATAAAGTGGTATCTTTAAGGGTATTAAAAACAAGTGATCGTGGTAAGTTTTTATTTTGAAACATTTTTTTCAAGGAGTGGCAATATTTTGGTCAACAAATAAACCTCAAAAGGTTTCACCAATGTCTGTTCCTTCATATGGTATTTGAAGCCAGAAACATAATTGATACCGCTTTCCTCAAACGCAACATAAATCTGAGTTATTATTAATTACTTTTTTCAGAGCACCTCAGTTCATGATTCCTTATTCTTTCTTCCACGGGTTGGAATTAATTAAACAAGTTATACATACATGTTAATATATTCGCCAATTCGCCTAATTTAGGAATCTGGTCTCCAATGGGAATGGTATAGCCCTCCCGGCTGTATCCATTGTAACGAACGAACTCTAATATTTATCTTAATAGCCATCATTACCCTATAAAATAAGCTAAAATAGCGTTGTTGGAGATAGTATTAGTATACTTAATTTTGCAAGAACAATCATTATTTTAATAGGTCCTCCTGATAAAATAATTTTGACTAACTGTCAATTACATTTCAAAGTAGAAGACAAACATCTCTCAAGTAATCAACATGTTCTCGATTTCTTTTCCATAATAAAACTGTTCTGGTCACATACACTGTTGCCCTAGAGTCGGAATAAATATTTTTAGCATTGTGGCTTATTTATGATCTATAGGGTGTATATCGCCGCACTCTTGAATTGATCTGCCTCTTCCCGATCGGGATCACCATAACTTAGTCCGCAATTAAAACACAACCTTTGACCCGTGTCCTGAGCCTGAAAGGAAGGAGGGTATTTGAAACACAGCAGATTTAGGGATTTTGTTACATTATTTTACATCATGCATCGAAATGTTAATAGTACTGTGATGAATCATTGCGTCAAGACCGTCGCGGCATTACTGTGACCAAGGTTGTTTATGATGTCGATGGGCAGAGCGTCCCACTCATCGGCAGGGCCTGAGCTAACTCCTGCAATGTTTGAGGAAGATTGCCCTTTGCATTGGTGGCTCGGACGAATGCAACCCAGGCATGCTCGATAGGGGTCATATCACGGGAGAAAGGAGGCCATCTGCTCCACCCCTCTACCGTCAAAATGTCTCACTACAGCGGCCCTGTGAACGGGGCATTGTCGTGTTGCATCCAAAAAATTGTTTGCTAAACCCTTCTTCCATGGGGCAGCGTGTTGTTTTTCCAGAATATCCAGGAACACCGACGGCGTTTCATGTTTCCATCTGGTTTCCACCAGGCTTTTTTCATCCATATGAATCAGTCCATACCATAAATGAGCCGCCACCACCTTGATTCGATTTTTGATACAGTCATCTGGGAGTTCTTCACCACGTAAACGACGACCTTTTGCTCCATCTTGAGGGTCAATTTAGCGGCTCCGTCCATAAGAGAACTATCGCCAGTGTCTGTATCTTTCTGTTCTCCTAGTTCGGTGAAGTCGAGTAACTATGGTGGTGACGGTTAGGCGTGCCATTTGGCCTTCGTCTTGCTCGGTACCTCAGGTTGAATAATCTCCGAAACAATTGTTTATATATATACACTGTTTGAATTTTCCGTAAATTAAGAAACGATTTTCCGTAAATTACGGAACCATCTGTTTAGAAACAATAAATAAAAACACAAGTTTACAGATGTTCATAGACACAGCGCCATCTTTGACCATGTTCATTAACCTTTGCCACATTATGACTGATAGTTGCCATGGTTGCAGCAGCCATAGGAGTTTACCGTGTGAAATTCAAAAATTTAGACGACACCACTCAACTGATTGCAATAAGCAAGCGTCCGTTGCAACCCTAAAGGAACCACCTCTCATGCATTTGAAATATTTATAGTATAATTTGAAAAAATTAAGAAAAAGTGTCTTTTTCTTCATGCAAATTTACGAAGAACAATTTTGAAGTAGCACCGTGTCACCAATTTTACTTCCTGGCCACAATACAATCTTTTACTAACTCGTTCAATGGTTGCACTAACCGAAACTATCATAAAACAATTTTTCCTAAATTGACCAATTTTCTGAATTTGTTCTAATTCGCAAGTGCCCCTATATAAGTAATCTGCAATAGCCTTTTCCGTTCATTTAACACAGGCGTAGCTAGGCTGGGCGGAGTCAAGGATCATAAACCATCATTGTAAATTTTGCCTGTTGGCGTTCGTTTTTCATACGTGGTTGATTGCGTACTTGCATAATGAAGCCTATTGTACGGTGCGGGACGGTAATACTTTCAAAAATAACGCGATTGTTAAACCTGTGATCAACGAACCGTAAGATTTACAGAAGCGGAGGAATAATGTCAAATTTAGTAAATTTCAAATTCCAAGCCATTCAGAACAAAATATCTCAGAGCAGCGCATAAAGGATTAGGTGTAATTTATGTTTAGTTTTTTTGTTTTTTTTTTAAGTTAAATCATAACCTTCTGATGTGATTTCTTCACTGGTCAAATTTAAGAAAATTAATGTTTTGGTCCTAAAAAAATTGAGAAAAAGCCATTTTTAAAGGTTCAATTTCCCTATACCAACACACCTAAAAAATTCTATAATTTAAGGTCTCTGACGACCATACCGGAACACATACTTGTACTAAATTCACAGATTAACAGAAGATTGGGTGTTGTAGAATAGAATAGGCCAAAAAACGGAAAGATGGGCAAAATTATCCATTTCGGCGGTCAAATAAATCCAAAAAATAGAGTTTGTAGATTTTTTTTTGATCGGGAACTCCAACTAATAGTTTGGAAAGGTTTTTTTTTTTTTTTTTTGGTTTTGGTTGTTTTTTTTGTGCGCGCGCCTTAAGGCTAAGTTGTTTTCTTGTTAATGCCAGTTTGAAGATTTCCAATTTCCCACCTTCTTCTGCCATTTTTTTTTTCACCTGAGCACAGACAACAAGTGTTACAGATGTTCATAATACCAGCGTCCATCTTTTGACCATTTTTCAATTAACACTTTGCCACATTAATGATTGACAGTTGCCATGGTTGCAGCAGCCAATAGGCGTTTACCGTGTGAAATGTTCAAAGTTAGACGAACCACTCAAACTGTTGCAATGAGCAAGACGGTCGTGCAAACCCTAAAGGAACACAACCTCTCATGATTTGAAAATATTATATAGGTATAATTGAAAATAAGAACAAGTGCTTTTTTTTCATGCAAATTTACGAAGAACAACTTTGAAGTAGCACCGT
>JAMKCH010052421.1:0-25961 GCA_023653785.1 Ophioderma brevispina
ACATTTTGCACCATCACTTATCGGCTTCATTGGGCTGTTTGATCTTTGATCATAACATCATCACGGAAACTAATCGGCTCATTCAGCTGTGTTTTGATCATATTCCATAACATCAGCATCGTCACTAATTGGCTCATTGATTGTGTGTTGATGCATGACTACAGAATCATCTCTACCACTAAATTTGGAACACACAAAGTGCGCTTCCAAAGCGGGCTAGGTTCCAAAGTAGCTCCGGGACATACCTATGATCAATTTTGTACACAGGACGTTTTCATACACACTGCTTGGACTCTTCCTGAAAGAAATGATACGTATCAATGTTTTTACTAACACTACTGGGAACCTACGCGACTGTACCATCGATCATGTGCACATAACATATTTGCCTGTTAGGTCATCTTCTTGAGTTTACCAATCGCTCCTAACAACAATACCATCACACCCCTGAATCACCTCACCTCAACTTACTATCACCCCACAAACCCATCCTGCTAAAATCATACGGGTTCCAGCTGACCTACACGTACTTCATCCACTCATCAAGGTGGGACTCGATTCCCATTTAAGCTCAAAATGACCTTACTGTTGCTTCTTCAAAGCACAAAATCAATATGAGGGTCATAATTAGAAATTTCGTCTTCATGCATGAAGTTCAATGACCTCATCTGTTACTTTTGAGATCCAACAACAACTTTCACATGCAAATGTTGGTTTTTACAGTCTTGACCATGCATGTATTGATGTGGTTCTTGTTCAAACTCGGAACTTTTCCACAATTGTCACTTTCTGTGAGTGTCTCATCCCGCACACTATCAAATAACCATGGACATGCAGGCACAACTGATTTCGTGCCTGCTTTGCAGTTCCGCCAAACAATGTCCAGTTTACGGCAGTATGACAATATGTCTTGAGACGACGATAGTTCCTTGTCATTTATGTCCACGCCTAACCTTTTGACTGACCTGTCCCAGCCTCACTAAGGCTTGACCTCTAAACTCTACCTTTGACCACATTGGATGACTTACTCTGCATTTTTCGTGCCATTTGGAGGCCACCCTTTGTGAGCCTCTAAATATGTTTCTGCAGAAGCAGTGACATCGGGAGCGGATGCTGGCCGACGGTTCTTTAATAAAAATTGACATATCTTTGGGAATCTATCTAAAAATTGGTCGTTTTGGGCCAAAAACTCTCGACAACCCTCAAAGTATTTATTGACTTTAGACATCTCTAACCACTTGTTTAAATACCGAGTCACCCTGTGTAAATATTGTGAGGGCAGTCTCACAGCTCTCGGGCCTTGATGATTTAAACTTTTGTGTTATAACCATCTGGAGTCAAATTGTAGCCTTAAGGATAGCTGCTTTAAAGCGTGTCCATAATAATTGCGCTTCAGCTGTGGACAGTGTACTGTAAACAACAAGCTCTACCCGTAAGAAGAGAAGACAAGTTAACCGCCCAATTTTCCTGCTTCCAATGTTTGCGCAACAGCATATCGCTCAAATCGAACCCAGATACACTTCTAATTCATCAGATGATTCGCAAATGCTTGGAGTTTTGGGTGGTTTGGGCTCTATTGGAATCTATGGCAGAATTTGCATTGAGCGGGCTCGTTTCTTTCCTCACCTTGCTTCAATTGGGATTTTCATATCTTTAATCTTATCCTGCTCTATTTTAATTGATATTGATTTATAATCCTCAATTTGGCTCTGCTTTTCAGCTTTCAGCTTACTTTTGCTTCCCCTCAGTTTTTCTCTGCTCCCCTTCAACTAATTTTCGTTCCGCCAAGCTCTTTTCCTTTTCCTAGTCTCTGCCTTTTCGCTTTCCCTTTCCTGGTACTAGCTTCGCGCTTAGTATCGCGCCCGTCGTTTCACCAACCTACCACGCTCTTTCTGTCACAATTTGCGTAAATCTGTTCCTATATAACCAAGTCTTTCACCAGCTTTTTCGATTGAATGTTCCATTTCACGAGCGCTTGCACTATTACTAGACATTTTGAAGAGCTAGGCAGGGATGGCCACAATGACAAAAAATGTTTACTAGATCAAAACTAGTTACGAACATATTTGGAATTAAAATATACCAACAAATAGTCAGTAACACAACGTCACTGGATAAATAACACAATATAAAATACCTAGTGCCTATACGTAGCTAAAGTTCTTTCCTGCACCTGTCGCTTCATACTGCATGGAATGTTAGAGGTTGGAAAGAAACAAATGCCTGGTACTTCCCATATCTTGACACTACAAACAGGAAAAATTATTATCAAGATAACATGAATAATGCATGCAGACATCACTCAAAAACAAAAAAGTGCGATCTGCTAAGTTAACCAGAGTTCGTACGTACCTTGCACAAACGGTGATTGTGCACCTTTGTATTTTTCCCGTCCAAGCCCCCTTTGTCAATTCCCTGGAAGAATCCGAACCAAGGGTCCGCCCAATCTACTGTACTATAAAACCTTTTGGTAACCAAGGGATCACACTTATAAATCACAAATATATTTTTTTTTTTTTTTTTTTTTTTTTTTAATTTTATTCATTTATAAATACAAAATAGACATCTTCTTTGCTTTCAGCCAGTTTAGTAATACATATCAAAATAATCAAAAAATACCTATGAACTTGTTTTCACTTTCACTGTTCAAATTATAATTCAAAATTTGTTTATTTTTGCTTTTTTCCATCAACTGACGCATGTAAGGATGCTGTATTATTCTTTGTTCACACAGTGAAAAACGCTCCATGATAAATTTAGCTCCTGCCACGTACGGTTTCCAACAAGCAGTTCATTCCATCGTGGTGCCCGAATTCACATGGCGGTGGCACAACACAAATTTCTTTCGCATAAGCACAACGAAACTAATTTTTCCTAAATATAAATTTCAAATCCAAGGTGATTTCACAACAATTATCAGGTATAATTGCCAGCAAACCATGGGTTAGTTATAGAGTTTATACAGCATTCCCTTGAGTATAAAACCAAAATAATATTGAAAATATACAAGTTTCTACCTATACCTGAGCAATGTTTTGAATTTAAATGCTTGCATCTCATGGGAATCTTCAATTGCTCATTGTAACATTCATTCAAGTATCAGTTGGATGAATACAAGACAAGCATACTCTTGTCCTTACCTTGAAGACAAGGAAATATTATTTACACTCAATTAACTGGCCCTCATGGTCAAAATTTTAACTAAATAATATCACATCAATAACTCCTCAACTATCAAAATTTTAATCTTGAATCTAAATCAAAATAAGCTTCAAACCCCGTTGATTTTAAAATTCGTCCAGAAACTAATATTTCAAATTTGCCAGCCAAATATTATTAAGATTAAACATGGGGCTCTCAACTTTAATGTGATTAGAAATATTACAGCACACCTTGATAACAAATATTGAATCAATTTACCAGGATACCGAGTGCATAAAACCATTTTTTTTTTTTAATCCAGTACCCACCTGTGATTGAACCCAGCTTAGCGGATGAGTACTGAGGTGCTATGTGCACCACCACCATCAGGAGTTACGCACCTGGGAAAAACGCTACCCCACTTGCATGCAGGACAAACTGCGTTTATGATTATTGGCAAACGACGACAAACTGCGTTAAGTCCAATCACTTGCCCAGATAAGCTAGACGATTTCTTGTACGCCAGCGTGAAATTGCGTTAAGTTTAAACGACAGTCAGTATTACGGTCTGTTGTTGAAATGAGTCAGCGTGAGTTTGAAGCTAACAGGTGATACTGGGCCATTTGAGAAATTGTTTTTTGTCGACGGTGTTTCTGTAAGTTCACTCCCAGCTGAAAGCATATTAAAAAATGGCTGGACTACGCACGATGTCTTGGTTCTGGTTAACATCCCGGCATTGTCATCGAACACCCACACATTCACACAGGGTAGTCCACAACATAAATACCATTGCGGCCAAACATAGAATAAAATCATTCACCTAACTCGGTTCATCGATTCCTTTTGCGGAACGGATGCTTAAATGTTAACAAAACTCTGCCCAAAATGTAGTTTTTAATTAAATATGACAGTGGGAATTGGGCAAACATGTCGACCGTGACATCGCTGCCGGTCGCCTGGAATCGTGTGTCCGAAAATTCCAAAATGCCGCCTCTGGGACAATAACCGGAAATAGCGGAAGGATTGGAGGGATTGGTTTACACATAACGGTGCTCCTAAACTGTGCAATACGCTAAGAAACATAGTCCATGTAACAAACTGAACCCAATTTATTACTTTTATTTCCTTAAGTAAAAATTAATTAAAAATGAAATTGGTGACCAAAAAGAACATGACATCAGTCCCAAAAAAAAACTCATCACATATTCTTTAACCAGCTTGTTGTATGTACGAAGCGCACGTAGGTGTTCCTGGTTCTTCCGTGTGACTTGGATTCGGATCAGATCCCTCATCAGGGGACTGGTTTGCTCATCAGAACTTGATCATCAACTGAATTGGTTCCGAACTGTGCATTAGTTACAACTGGTGTTTCTTCTTCAAAGTGGGTCGGGGCCTTATCTGAGAATTCAATCTTCCTAAGTTGACAGGGATGACATCTGTAGTATTGAGGCACCATGACGAATCAGAACAATGAGTGTCTTTCCCCTAGAAACTTTTGAAGGTCCATCCCTGGACAGCCTGCGGCTTTGTAGTAGACCTGCTCACGGGACTGAAACTTTCCCTTCGCCTATGAACATACTTGTGTCTCAAACCCTTTTGATTCTCTCTGAGGATTCAGATAATAAAGTTCTCTCGTGCTTTGTGGAGGCATTCAAATCCGCGCAACCAAGTCACTATGTTGTGGGGACTTTAATGCTGGAGGTTCATCATGTTCCCAGAAGGCAGATTCACATTGACATAAAACACCATGATTCGTACTTCTGAAGGGACATATTTGCGGCACACAGCCCATGCGGGGCTGTTTCCATGCTACATTTTGCATCTTCCATTGTCTTCATCATTGTCTCATACAGCATGGCATTGTTCTCTCCACAACGCCATTCCAAAGGGGACCCGCCAGTTTGGTTACTAGTTAATCCCAAATGCTCATTTAGTTCCATGAATGCTGCATGGCGAACTATCCCACAATCACTGTGAAACTTGACAGGTGAACCAAAGTTGCAAGCATAATCTAAAAAATTTTGCAAAATGACTCTTCTTCTTTGAGTTATAGGGTAGCTGCACTGTGTAGCGTGTAGCACTATCCACAATATGCAAAATCCAACAGCTTTCCTTTTATAACTTCTTTCAGAATCCTGGCAACCACTTGAGTTGAATTTAAGGCTTTGGGGAGTGCAACGACTGGTCTGGATTTTGGACGCATGTTATTTCTCACAAAACTCACGTGGTACAGGAATTTCCATACAAGCTTGAGGATTCTAATTCTTTGTTTCACCAGCCACCAATTTAAGAAGGTAAGCAATCTCTTCTTTGATGCTGAGCGAACTGAAGATGAAGCTTTACAGCCTTCCGCTGTTTTTCTTGGAAGGTTGCGGATGCCAGATTCTCAAGATGAAATACGACTTTGCAGTCCTCTGTGGTCCATGCTGATACTGGAATAGTATAGTGACCTGATGAATTGAACTCTAGATTATATGTTTTTTCTTTTTTTCCATTCATCTTCACTGTATGCTTTCCTGTGTCCAGAATCATACCTAACTCAGTCATGGTTGGTCTGCTTATGAGTAGAGGTATGTCATTATCAACCACATCTACAGCTAATTTGTACGCTTTCCACAGATCATCATCTGAACATAAAGTTCACGTTTGCTACGTGTCTCTTTACCATCTCCAAACCTATACAATGAGGAACTAGTCTTAGCTGATCTCAGCACTGCTTCTTTTTCTGATACACTGAGTAAAGACAGGTATTCTTCAATCCAAGTTTGCCCAGCAACAGTCTTTGTACATGCACTGTCAAGAATACCTCGTGCTAACGACTTGCTAGGCCTTCTTAGGGAACAGGATCAACTTGGAGCGATATTCCTTGAGACGTTGCACATTGGCTTGAAGTTCTTCCACAGATCGGTTCCTTCTTCTGTGATCCACAGCGATACCAATGGTGGGTGCAAACTTTTTGTAAATGCCTGCTGGCTTAAGCTCTTCAAGAGAGAACCTCTTCCAGCCCCGACCTTAGTGTTGTACTTGAAGGTTGGCAGTGCACTATGGGCCTCACGGGTCCTGCTACGGGTCTGGGAGCAATGGCTCGTGCCTTCTTGATCCTGTTTCGTCTACGGCGCTTGGCACGCCTGGGCTGGTTGAACCATGTTCGTACACGATCTTACAGTAAGTCTTGAAGTGGACGTTGGGAATCCTCCCGTTCCTAACCCTGGCCATGGGTTTTAAACAATGTAACCAAAGAACTAAAAAGTTATTTTAAGTTATGTGATGACTAGTTCCCATTTATCACACTTTTTCTTACTTCCTGCTATTCAGCGGTCCCCTTTTCCTATTCTTCAGCTATAGTGGAGGGGCCTAGGTTCTCCAGAGAGTGATTTATGAAGTTTAATGTTAATGTTGGCAACCATTAAAGTCTCTAACTGGGTCTGACAATCCAGAAAAAACGATGTTGCCATTTTTTCCGTTGACCTTTAGTGACCCTGACACGTAGGTCCAAAGGTCCAAATGGTATACATCAGTCCAAGTATATCGGACCTGGTATCAAAATGTGGCAAATTTCACAAGGAATATGGTATATGATATTTATTTTGTTACTTGAGCTTTTGTTTTCTGTTTATATGAAATAGCTAATTAGAGAAAGAAAATATGCATAAATTTGACTTGTTCAGACCCAAGTCGGGTGTGTCCTGTCCAAAGCAAGAGGTAGCCTCGTCGGTTTTGCACAATGTATAGTGAAACCCACACAACCCCATTTATACCTGCTATTAATGCCCTTGGCTAAGGAAAACCAAGTTGGTTCATGAAAATGTACAAGAGCAACTGGTGACAAGTATAGATCCCCCGTCTTACCAAGCCTTTTTTTGGAAACACGGTTTACGGGGGTACCACCCCCTCGAGAATTCGTTATTAAAAGCACCCGATGCTTATAATTTTATACAGTGAGTAGTTATGGTCCTCACTCTTCCCCAACTCTACCAAAATAAGTACCAACATACATAGTATGGCGTTACAATGACCTCATAAAGTCATTGTGCCGGACAAATTGCATTTTCCATAGAAAATATGCAAAAATCCAATTTTGGCTAAAAATATTAGGATAATCAGATTTTCATGCGGTTTTCAGATTTAAATGATGGCATTGACTACTTTACATAAACATAGAGTTTTAGAGCACATTACTGTGAATAACCTTTTAAAAAATGTACCATGAAATATTCTAGGCGGCAACCCCTCCCTCCCTTCGCTTTGAAGGATTACCCCGAAATCCCGGGGAAGGTGCTACCTTCACATTTTTTTCGCCTAACATGACAGACAAGAAAGAACGAATATACCCATAAGCTTTTTACGAAGTCTTTTGGCATTTTAGCGCACCGGAACAAAGTTCACTGGGGGGTGGTAACCACCCCCCCCTTGGCTAAGACGGGCCTTAAAAGGGACGAGGGTTAAACCAATCTATGGAATGAATGTTTGTTATAACCGTGAAACAACTACGATTTGCACTACGAGACAAAAGTTAGTGTTACTAGTTATATTTTCAGTCTCAGCACCTGTTGGATTTTAATATTCTTTCCATCAAGGGCCGGGGGGCGTGGGGGTCACTGTTTCATTGATCTGGGATATATGTGCGATCAAAGAAACACGAAAAAGGGCATATTTTTTCAAGATTGTGCAAGATACATCGTAAAAAGTAACAAAACCACTAAAATCTTGAAAATAAGGGTGTAACTTGTCACAATTGAACCGGACTTGAAACTTAATTAGTGTACAAGTTGGAAATTCGAGTTTGTATCGTATTGGGCTCATTTTGTGTAAATGAAGCTATCAGTATAGCCTACAAAGACACAAAATTTCTACTTGATAGGGGTCAAATATTGCCAAAAATTATAAGGGTACACTGTTAAATGATCTTTAAAAAAATCGGCGTTTTGACTGTGCCAGGACTCAAACGTGCAAATAACTGTAAAGGGACTCGAATCGTGCAAATTACTGTAAAAACACGTGGTTTCTAATGTTGTAGTCACAGCTCCAGTCAATCTTTTTTTTTTTATTTGACATATTATAGAGGGTAGCCAAGATCAGTGAACGAAGCACTGCTTTTCACACAGGGCCCTCTCAGCAATATAAAATACAATCAAAGCTTACAATATTAATAAAATCAAATATATTGCAGTAAAGTTCTAAAAGACAATTACACTTAAAAGATAAAATTACATGTTAAAAAAGGTAAATAGTTACAATTACTGTATGCTACATCTAATTATATTAAAATATAAACATACATATATCCAAGGGTGTAACATACTATAAAACAACGCAGTGTAGGATATACAACTTACCAGGATATTACACTTACCATACGTGTTTAGGGGTGCCTTTAGACAATAAAATACTTGTACGGGTGTCGTACTTTTTTTAAATCCTGTTTCGGGGGTGCGGGACTTTGAAAATTGTGGACATTTTTGGTTTAAAAGCAGGACTCCCCACCTAAAAATGCACTTTTGAACATCGCATCACCAAAATGGTTTACTTGTCAAAACTTCTCTACACTTTGACCAGTTTATGGACAAATCAACAAAATAGGGTGGACCTTTTGTGTGTGTGTGTGGGGGGGGGCGGGGGTGAGACGGTGACCTGCTGCATATCCGGGATATTCTCAATCTCCATACTGCCAGTGACCGTTCATGACAAAACTCATAAGATTGGGTATTATTTTGAATTAGGTTATGTAACAATTCGATCATTACTTAGGGGCTATTGGCACTGATTAATTGCACAACTAATACATAAGGACCAGGGAAAGATGATAATGTTCAATGAACACAGTTTCATTCAAAGAAGAAGCTTAAATGTGAGATAACCAGTGTTGTTAGAACAATTTAAAGATTTGGAACGTATTGGTGAAAAAAAATATACATCGATCAATCTATGGACTAAGTGACAGCAGCACGAGGACAGCAGTAAAACAACGTTTCCATGTTCTGGACATTTTTTATGGAAAAAATCGCAATTGTGTGGAAACATTTTTACTTAATGGTAACACAATTCGTAGGCATTACTTACAAGTGGGCATTAATAGCAGCTATATGAGGGGGGTGACTCTAAATTGATCTTGCTTTGCCTATAGAATATTTAGGGTCTATGGTTGAAAAGGATACAGCATCACACAAATGAGAGATCCACAATTTTGTCTTGCCAATTTTTTCAAACGTCCTGATCAAAACCAAACCTGAGGACCCTCCGGTTAAGCTGGTATAGGGTGTACTAAATTTGATCTTGCTTTAGACGAGGATATCCAGGGTCTCTGGATGAGATCGAATAATGAAAACACCATTTGCCCAGAACAGTCTTTGTACATGCACTGTCAAGAATACCTCGTGCTAACGACTGCTAGCCTTCTTAGGAAAACAGGATCAAACTTGGACGCGATATTCCTTGAAGAGTTGCCAACATGGCTTGAAGTTCTTCCACAGCTCGGTTCCTCTTCTGTGATCCACGCGATACCAATGGGGGACGTGAAAAAAGGGGGGGAAATGCAGGCGGGCTAAGGAGATGAAGATTGTGGGAGGGAAGAACCTCTTACAGCCCGACCGTGTGTGGGCTACTTGAAGGTTGGGCAGTTGCACCTATGGGCCTCACTGGTCCTGCTACGGGTCTGGGAGCAATGGCTTCGAGCCTTCTTGATCCGATTGTTTCGTCTACCGGCGCTTTGGCACGCATGGGCTGGTTTAACCAGCTTCGTACACCCACGATTCTTCCAGTCATTCTTTGAAGTGGACGTTGGGAATCCTCCCGTTCCTAACCTTGGCATGGTGTTTTAAATCATTTAACCAAAGAAGCTAAAAAGTTAGTGAAGTATTGTTGCTGACTAGTTCCCAAATTTACCCCCTTGTTCTTACTTCCTGGCTATTTCAGCGGTCCCCCCTTTTCCTATTTCCAGCTACTAGTGGAGGGGCCTAGTTCTCCAGAGAGTGTTTTATTGATAGTTAGTGTTAATGTTGGCAACATTATAAAATGTTTCTACTGGGTCGGGGGGGCAATCCACGGGAGAAGGGAAAATTAAAAAAGATGGTGATCCATTTGTTCCGATTGACTTTAGTGACCCTACACGATCGGTCAAAGGTAAAAAATGGTCATACATCGTCCACCGCTATCGACCCTTGGCTCAAAATGTGGCAAATTCACAAAAGGAATATTGTATATGATATTTATTTGACTGAGCTTTTTTATGTTATATGCAAATAAGCTAATTAGAGACAAATAATATGCATAAAGTTGCCTATTCAGGACCACAGTCGGGTAAGTACTGTCCAAACAAGCTAAATTGGCCTAGTGTTTTTGAACAATGTATCGTTGACCCTACACAACCCCTTATACCTTGCTATTAATGCCCATGGCTAAGGAAACCAAGTGTTTCATGAAAATGTACAAGCGAAAATGTTGCCATAGTCTATCTCCACCGTCTTACCAAGCTTTTTTTTTTAACACGGTTTACCGGGGGTACCACCCCCTCGCGAATTCGTTATGTAAGCACCCGATGCTTATAATTTTTATACCAGTGGATAGTTATGTCCTCTTCTTTCCATTGCTACCCAAATAAGTACCAATACCTAGTATGGCGTTTACAATGAAGTCATCAAGTCAGTGTGCCGACAAAATTGGCATTTCCATAGAAATATGCAAAAATCCAATTTTGAGCTAAAATCATAGGAAATCAGATTTTCATGCGGTTTTCAGATTCTAAATGAGCAATTGCCATACTTTACATAAACATTAGAGTTTTAGAGCATACGTGCAGACCATTTTAAAAAATGGACCATGAAATATCTGTAGGCGGCAACCCCCTCCCTACCCTTCGACTTTGAAGGGCATACCCTACCCCGGTGAAGGTGCTACCTTCACTTTTTTTCGCGAAAATGACCAAAAGGATGAGAAGGACAGATTACCCATAAGCTTTTTACGAAAAGATTTTGGCATTTTAGCGCACCGGAGCAAAGTGCACTGGGGGGTGGTAACCCCCCCCCCTTGTAGACGTAGGCATTAAAGACGAGGGTTTGAAAACAAATATATGAGAATTGAATGGTTGTTTATAACCGTTTGAAACAACTCCGATTTGCACTACAGAGACAAAAAGTTAGTGTTACTAGTTATCTTTTTCAGTCTCAGCCCACATGGTGGATTTTTGAATTATATCTCCATCCAGGGCCCGGGGGGGCGTGGGTGGTCACTGTTCATTTGATATGGCGGATATCATGTGCGACCAAGAAAAACAGTAAAAAGGGAATTTTCAAGATTTTGTGCACGATCACATACGTAAAAAAGTAACAAAACCACTAAAACTCTTGAAAAAAGGGGTACTTTTCCTACTTTGAACCGGACTTGAATTACATTAGGATACAAATTTGGAAAATTCGGTTTGTATCGTATTCGGTCATTTTGTGTAAAGGAGCTATTCAGTATAGCCTCAAAGACACAAATTCTACTTGCTTAGGGGTCAAATATTGCCAAAAATTATAAGGGTAACTGTTAAGAATGATCTTAAAATAACGGAGGTTGACTGTTAGCCCGGACTCAAACGTGCAAATAATGTAAAAGGGACTCGAAGCGTGCAAATGACTGAAAAAAACACGTGGTTTTAACTGTTGTGAGTCCCAGCTGCAGTCAAATCTTTTTTTTTTTATTTGACTATTGATAGAGGGTACAAGACCGTTTTGAACGAAGCATGCTTTCCACAAAGGCCCTCTCAGCAATATAAAATACAATCACAAGTACAAATATTAAAAAGCAATATATGAAGTAAATTCATAACATAAATTAAACTTAAAAGATAAATTAACATGTTAAAAAAACGGTAAATAGTACAAATTACTGATAGTGGCTTAAATTAAATTAATATAGTAAACCTTACAATATTATCCAAGGGTGTAACATAACTATAAACAACGAACGTAGGATATTTACACTACCAGGATATACATTACCATAATTGTTTAGGGGTGCCTTTTAGACCAACAAATTTACTTGGACTTGTACGTACTTTTTTTAAACTCCTTGTTAGGGGGTGCGGGACTTGAAAATGTGGACATTTGGTTAAAAGCAGACTCACCCACCTAAAAATGGCACTTTTTGAAATCTCAGGCACTAAAAATGTGGACTGTCTTGTCAAACTTCTCATACACTTTGGAACATTTGTATGGACAAAATCAACAAATAGGTGGACCTTTGTGTGTGTGTTGTGGGGGGGGGGGGGGTGCGACGGTGACATGCTACTGATCTCGGGATATTCCCACAATCCATACTGCAGTGCCTAACGTTCATGAAAAAAACTCATAAGCTTAGGGTATGATTTTGAATTAGGTACTGTAACAATTAGATCATTACTTAGGGTATTGGCCCTGATTAAGCCACACTATATACACTAAGACCAGGGAAATATGATTAATGTTCAATTGAAAAACAGTTTTCATCAAGGAAAGAAGCTAAATGAGATAACAGTGTTTAGAACACTTAAAGATGTGTGAACGTTGTTGAACAAAAATATAACATCTATCAATCTATGGACTAAGTTGCAGCAGCACGGGGACAGCAGTAACAACGTTTTCAATGTGTCTGGCACCATTTTTTTGGAAAAAAATCGCACTTGTGTGGAACATTTTACTAAGTGTAACACAATTCAGTTAGGCCTACTTAAACATGGGCATGATAGCAGCTATATGAGGGGGTGACTAGACTTGATCTGCTTAGCTATAGACTATTTAGGTGTCTATGGTTTGAAAAGGATACAGCATCACACAAATGAAGAGAATCACAATTTTGTCTTGCACTTTTTTACAAACGTCCTTATCCAACACCAACCTGAGGACCTCCGGATAAGCCTGGGATAGGGTGACTAACTTGATCTTTGCTTTGACGAGACTATCCAGGGTCTCTGGTTGGGATCGAATAATGAAAACACCATACATTGAGAGCCTAAGATAATAGTATACATACTTTTTGTCTCTGAAGTGCCAATTGTGGTTTCACGGTAATAACGACGACTCGTTCCATGGATTTGATCGACACCTCAATCATTTCTCGTGCACATTTTTACAAAACAAACTTTCTGTACTAACTTACCCATGGGTTATTAGGCAATAGCAAGAAATGATGGGGATTGTGTAGGGTTCATTCTACATTTAAGCAGAGTAGATGTGTTTACAGATGACTACATTGTGGGAGAACTTGAGGCCTAGCTCTGCTTTGGACAGGATGTGCCTGCATAAAGGACATTGTATGCATACTTTATTGTTTCAATTAGGTTATTTGAAATTACAAGAAAACGAAAGGTCAACTAACAAAATAAATATACTACCCAATATTCCTTGTGAAATTTGCCAATTTGGGTACAAGTGATGCATACTTTGGACGGATGTATACCATTTTTTGAACTTTGACTGGTGTCAAGGTCACTAAAGGTCAACAGAAAAAATGGCCACATCGTTTATGAATAGATCAGAAACGTAGTATACGTTTTAGTGGTTGCCAAACATTACATGAACTTCACCAAATTTACATAGGCCCTCCACTATACCCAATGACCCCTTTTTATTTCAAAAGTAATTTGTACCCAAAAAGACCCACTTTTAGTAGTGTTCATGCTGGGATTTTTATTGCAAATTCCAGCTCAAATCAATTATGGCATACAAACACATTGACTATACATGTACTTGTAAATTTTACAATTCATAAAGTAGTTAAGGCTTTTAGCTTTATTTCAAATTACCCAGGTGAAAAGGGTTGATTGCAGTTGAACTGGTTTTGCAGTTTTAAAAAATGTTTGTAACAATGACCTTTTGCAAATTTTCTACCCTATGACCCTAATATTACAGTTTGTTATACAATGGTTCCCTTTGTCAGCTTCATACCAATGACCCTGTGTTTGTCAGTTTGTGGAATGAAGACCCCCTTCTCTTAAAGGCCCACATTTGACCTGGTGGAGGCACCTACCTTCACTCTAAATAGGAGTGCCCCCAGGATCGTTCCTCTGCGTATAAACCTCAGTTAGATGCATTGTTCAACGTTGAACACGCATCTACCAATTCATGACCGGCATATATTGTTAAAGCTGGTCAGGGTCTTCTTGTAGTTTGGTGCTGTCACTGATAGAGATTGATATTTAAATGAAGCAGTCGCAGACGGGGTATGGATGTAATACCAATTGATAGATCGTTGAAAAATTTCAGAAATAGAAGAGTTCCAAGCATGGTTCCGGGGTACCAGGATGCTAAGGGTACCAATCGGAGAATGAGCTATTACCACAAGCTGGGAGCGTTTTGTACATCCACAAGACACAAAGTGAGGTTCTCTTACGCAGTAACAGTTAAGATGTAGTTTGTGATTTGCCGGGCTCGGTCAAAGGTTTTCGAAAAAATCCAATACAATGGATCAGGCCGTTTTAGTCATCGAGGGATTTGGCCAGATCTTCAGCTGTTACAATAAGGGTGTTGGCAGCCTCATCAAATTATCTTGAAACATAACGTGCTCATATAGATAACTACAAATTATTAAACTGATGTTTTGCTGAGGAGATTTTTCTGATGGATGCCCCAATACTCTTAAAGGGGGATGGCCCGATTTAAGGATATGGAGAGTTCCATCTTGTTAGATTGGCCTTCACTCCAAAACCACATCTGTAAAGTTTCGCGCCGGGATATTTCTAATCCGTTTTGATGCGAGAGCTAAAAAACGTTTTTGTAAGCCCCATAGAGACTGTGTAAAATTAATATTGGTCGACCAAAATGGGGCACATTTTCGATAATAACTTCCAAACCAAAACATCCTTTGGCTCCTAAAGATATCACAGGGTAAATGAGAAAAATAGAGCTTTCTTCTTGATACCAAAATGGATGACCACTCCAGTAAAATCTTGGGCTTCTGGGGACGAGGCTATTAGCGATCGGCCATGGGCCTTTAAGTTTTTTTTAACTTTTTATTTTTTGTTGTCAATAACAAAATCAGGTTGTATATAGAGTGTCCCGAGACTTTTGCAAAATCTTCATTCAGAAGTGGGTGCATATCGATGGCAGCTTCTTTCATTGTGCGAGCTGGCAGGGTGTCAGGTCTGTTGCCTTTTTAAAAATTATAATAATGATTGGGCATGGTAGTGGTTACTACCTACTGGAGATGCAGACAAAAAATATGATGAAAGTGTAAAATTTAAAAATGAGGTATCTCATCTTTGACCATTAAAAAACGCATTCTGGCATTTCTATTTTCAAATCATGCTCCAAATTCAGCGGGAGCCAATTCAAGGGACAAGTGCTAAGATCTTTCTAGAATGCTTCCTATTGATAAGATGATAACAAAAAAATAAATAACGGAAATGCATGTTGAATGTCAAAGCCATATACATCATAACATTCCATTTGACTAATTTATACAAGTTTCCATTTAATTTTTAGAGGATATAATTGAATAAATAACAATATTTGGCTATTGGTGGTCCAAAGTCTCAGCAGGGAGGTCATGCATGGGTTTAATCGTGAATGTAAGCGTTAGTAACAAATATGAAAGATGCAAGTTTCTTATTAATGGTCAAATACAACGTACACTTGAATTTATAACTTTTCATAGTTATTGTGATGATATAACTAATTGATTACAAGTATATGCTATTCATATAGTTTAAACGATCTTAGGAGGAAAGCACATATTGGCCACCATCTCAATTTAAGCTCAGAACAAAACAGTTGTCGAAATGATTTTCTAATGCTGAAAAGTATCTGTTGCATTTTAATTACACTTTATTTTCCCGTTTTTGAATCCACCTCCATTTCGCCACCGCATACGGCAAACGATCCCAGGATGTGTCTTATATACATCGTAGGACCCTGTCCTACCCCACTCAACTTGGAAAATTGAACTGCTTTTCCATAATTCTCCTTCTTCCGCATTTTGCTGTAAATCACTTTCATATTCAGGTGCACATGACTTTTGATGAACTTAGAACTTAAGGACCACTTTATCGCCATCTTGCAACTACTTACTCGGTTTCCCGGAGACGTGGTGGTATTATGTTTCGCAACTGTGGGCGCAATCCTAATCCAAAAGGCTTTGTCCCCTGGACCTTGATTTCAAGAGTCTAGCACAAAGATCTTATAGGATTACAAATGGACATGCATTATGGACTTCTTGATTTAACAAAAAAATAAGCCAATAGGTATTGCGTCAAAAACATATCTCATCAAGCGGTCCCACTTTTCATTTCACTACAGTCGCCTCATTATAACTAAATCTGAATAAGAAAAAAAACCTGTTATAAAGAAGTATTTTCTTAAACCACGATACCAATATTTGTTATTTATTGTTTTTCAAACCCTGGTATAACAAAAATTGCGAACTAATTTCACTGTCCCTGACAATGTCGTTAAATGAGTTTTCCCCCCAACTGTATTAAATGACACTTTAATGGTAATTCAGTAAACACAAAACGTTATTAATATGCTTAACATTTCTAAATAAACTTACTGCTTTTGGGTCGGGCTACATTAATACAATATATAAAACAATTGTAATCAGACCGCTAACATAAACCAATATATCAAAACTTTTTACTCGTTTCTTTCAAACTATTAACAAAAAAGAAAATTCCGAAATCTTTAAGGAACTTTGTTTGACTATTGTTAAGAAAAGTTTTCAAAACCTTCCAAAATTTAGATTTTTTTTTAACATTATTAAATTTTAACAGTGTTATTCTAATTATTAATGACAAAGCTGTGTTTTGCGTGCCTGGGAATTGTGGGATGATGTAACTAGTATAATACAATTGGATGGTAACTTGCAGATTTGAAAGTGCTTGCTGTTGTGGCCACTTCTTTGAATATTGAGCATGATAACAAAACAAAAAGCACAATATTCCCCTCCCCGGAAACCCAGTAGGTAACTAAGTATATCGAGAACTATACATGTGTATAGGCAAAATTTCCAGGAGGGCAAAGCGATATGCTTCTATTCTGAAATCCAAGGTGCATTGCTACAACTAACTGATCAAATGTAGTTATCAATATTCCTATTGGCTTCATTTAAACTGAAAAAATGGGTAAAGGACACCTGACCTACAGGTCTCAGGACGGAAATATTAAAAACAAAAAACAATAAACAAACAAAACAAAACAAAAAAAAACAGAATGGCTATCAATACAAATGCCATAGCTTCACAAAACGTCGTTATTTAATGTTTTTTATTAAATTCTTTGTCCATGGGTATATATACAAGGTTAAATTGCCCCTGCAAGGTATCACATACGAAAATATGGCCAAATTGAAAAAAAAAAAAATGATTCGTAGTTACATTTATTGTATTTGTGCAAATTATGCAAACGAATTTAAAAAGAGTTTTAATTTTTCAAATATGAAGGTTGAAAAAATATGGAATGCGGAAAACTTAAGGACCAATATATCATGACACCTGCATTTTAAGGTATATAAATCACCTAAGAAGCTACTTATAAGTAGAATTAATACCCCAAAAAAAAAATGGAAAAACTGTTTAACTTGCCGACATTTTTTTTGAAATTTGTGCAATTAAATTTATTTTCAAAACTATTTGGATTATTTTCAACTCTTTAGAAGGTAATTTTCGCCAATGCAATTTGATGTTTCATTGTAGTGTCTGCCTGGATATATTGTGATTACGTTGCCTGCAATAAAAAAAATAGGGCGTGTTAATGTAAACATGTGACATCATGAATCACATAGTTAATTAAAGCAACATCACTGAAGACTTCGTAATATATGTCCAAAAATGTGTGTGCTCAAAAATTCCAGAAAAAACTAGTGGAAGTAGGCAAGCCTTGTGGAGTTCAAAACTCCGGTAAAATGTACAATGCGAGAAAAAATAAGATTGACGTTGCAATTTTTACGGACACATGGAGATTTATTGTTCTTTGGCAGATCATTGGCAAATTCTATCATATTAAGGTTCTTAAATGCATTGGTCTTAAAGATAGTAATGCAAAGTATCATATAAATTTTTTTTTTTTTAAATCCATAATTTTACATGTGGAGTCAAATTTTGATGAGTCATCAAATTGGCCAATAGAAGACTTAGATGTACATAGTTTGAAATCAACATGATTCCTAAATCAGAAACATCAAATGTATATGAGAGGTGTTAAGATGTGAAGAACTTAGAATAAATATGTGCTTACCAGAGAAGAGTAAGTATTTTATATCCGGATAAACCAAGAAATTAAGTTTGAGACAATTGCAATTGAAAACTCTATTTTGTAAATGTGTCAATGGGCAAACATGAAATTAAAGTTCTCTAACACAAAGTGTAAATACCATATAGCTTCCAAACAACGAAATAAAAAAGCTTATGAATTGACTTTAACAAATGCAAGAAAATAAAACACAAACCCCACAAAAATACATTTAAGATTATTTTCACCAAATTTGATGACGTCATCTGTATTGCTAAATTATTTTTGCAATCCAGGCGGATTTTACGACCTCTGGATTGGTAATCCGGGGTTCAGACTTTACAAAATCTATTGGTTGTCTATAAAAAGTTCCTCGGGTAAGGGACGAAATCAATACTCAACATGGGCGTTTTCCCGTAACGCCCGGATTCAGGCGAGGGCAATATGGGTCAAATGTTTGTACTGCTCTATGAATATTCACGCATGCAACACTACCAACCGCCGGTTGATTTAGCCTCAACCGGTCCAATTTGCCATACCAACAGTTAATTTCCAGTCATAATAACGCGCCCTTGAAGGGTTGGCTCGATCGATTTTCTCACTATGTTCTGAGTGGCGTTTCAGCAGAGCATGACCCCGATCAGAGCCATGCATAACTTCCTTGTATGTGTTTTAACTGCAGTATTTGAATGCAGAAACGGTGTAAAATAGGCTATTTATTATGTGCTGATATAGTAGGGCCTGTGAATTTTTGGAAGACTGTATTGATGTTATGAAACATAAATAGGCCTACTCAGGGAGAGATAACACACATAATTTTCAGGTCGAATTTTACTGTAGCGATTATAGTAAAACACACTGTCACTAACTATGTATTAAAACCAAGAGCATAATTATGTTAAACTATTCATAAAAGAGGACATTGATATACCCCCCTGAAATATACCGAATGACCGTTTAACGCATGCTTTTTACTGGGTTCTTACGCGACTTTATTTTGGGAGAAAACTAATCAGGGTAGTCTGAAGCAACAAACACGCATGCGATGTTATAGTAATTGCGAGTTCAATCTTTAATCGCTACATCTAAATTTCAGTATTTGAAGTGAGTGCTTTCTAGTAATTTGGTGTAATTCCACGTTAAATTGTTCCTTTATGAGTGTCCAAATATTGACCTATAATTTTCACTAGCGGCGCCCGCAAAAGTCACCTGTTACACGGGCGTGTTATTCACCCTAGCACCGGAGATGGCCAGCTGACAGCGGTGAATTGACAGCTCGTGTACGGGTCACAACCAGCCATAACGGTAACTTCCGTGCACGGGTCCACCAAACCCCTCTTGGTATAGGTAGAAAACGCTATATGGGGCCGGTCCCGCGTCACGTTTCAGAATGCTAATAATAAAGTGAATAAGCCAAAATAAAAATGTCTAAAGCGGTTTTGTACCCAAGTTTAGTCCTTGTTTTAGTTCCCGGCATTCATAGAAGCTCTAAAAACACGACACATCAAACTTATTTGTCTATTGATAAAAAATTACATTATGTTGCAATGATGAAGTTGTACAAAAATCAAAAACAACAACAAAGAGAAAGAAGCTGAACATTTAAAACACAAAACAACCTGTATGTAATATTACAGTTTTGATTTGAACTGTCTTTGATCTCTTTTATTATGAGCATGATTCTCTTTGGGTTTATGTGTGATTGTTTAACCCATTAGCTATTAAAATATTCACAACATCGATGCATTTATTTTTCAATGCAGTGCATATCTCAATAGTACAGTACATCAATATTACAGTGTTGCTCTTAAACATAGAATATCATGCAAATTTAAATAATGATGACACTTCTGTCCTTATAAGTATGAAAATATTGACCTATTACATTTCCACTCTCACCTTCCCAACATCGGCTGTTACACGGGCGTGCAACTCGTAAATCACCTTTGCACGGGAGATGCAGCAGCTGCCAGCGGGGATTTGCAGCTCGTGACGGGTCACAACCCCGCATCACAGTACTTCCGTGCCCGGGTCACAAACCCGTCTAGCGTCTTTGTATAGGTAATTACACGGGCGCCAAACTTAGCACGGGAGACAAAGCAGCTGCCAACGGGAGATGTGTCGACTCGATGTACAGGCCACAACCCCGCCTTGGTATAGGTCGAAACTGCTACTTTAATTGGCGGCCCTGAAACCGGTCACCGTTCGTTCTGAAAAAAGCTAACTTTTGGTTTTATTTTTTAATTTATAAACATATTTGAGGGGGTGAAGTTAAGAAGCCAATAAAAACATTTTTTTCTTAAGCAGTCTCGTTTAACCTTTTTAAGAAAAGTTTAGCCCTTAAAACGTGAAATTGCGTTCTTTTTATATTTATTTTTTTATTATTTTGATATGGATTTTTAAAGCATTTTGGAAAATAGGAAAACTGCATCATCAATGAAAAAATGATTGTCAAAGTTTTGTCAGAGATTTGTCAGGTGTTCGTGAAATCGCAAATGTTCGACCACGTTTATTGTTTGATTATTAAAATTTGCAATTACCCGACGTTTCGATTAAAGGATTGCAATTACCGACGTTTGCGATTACAGATTGCTTAACGTTAACATTTATAATATTTGCCACCAGAATGTGAAATACTAAAACATAAAACATGTTAACATTGTTGTATGGGGGCTTGGAAAAATAAGAGAAATTAGCATTTTCTTTTCCATAAACACAAACAAAACAATATTAGCAGATCCAAGAAAGTGTGTCAAAGTGTAGCCATTGGGCGTGTATAGGGAATTTACATGGGTCCAAGTGTTGGGAATTACAATGAACTGAAATACTTTTTATGTAACGATATATATCAAAAGATGGAACACCGACTTGAGAAAAAAAATCAGGGTTAGGTTGGTAAAAAGTTAATGGGATACCAAATGATAAGTGGCCAACCCCGAATAAAAAAATCAATGGACTGTATGGTACTGAAAGTCAACGATCGCTTAAGAGCCCTTCACGTGAAGTTTTATTGCTCAACTGCTAGCAACCGGTGATGTTCATCAGGGTGGAATTGAATCATTACTGTGTGTATTTCAGTTACTCTCACAACGTTGATCAAACCGCAACTGAACCGGGCGTTACGGGAAATAACAGCTTTGGCAGTCCATATGATTCGTCCCTAACCATCTTCAATATTAATAGCCTTTTTTTAAATTTGGGCCCGGTACTATATGAATGAAAAGTACCTGTAATGATGGACCCTTGCTATATGTTTAATTGAGATATGAATAGCCATAAATCCTTTATTAATCCTAAAAAGGAATTAACTGTGTACACAAAAATCTCACACAATAATCATGATGTGTAAAATGAAAAGGAATTTGCCAAAAATATTTCTACCTACGAATCGGTATAGATAAAGCTATGCCAATAAGGGACTTAAACTCATCAAATATTCATAAAACAATGGGAAGATCTGGTTTTCTTGCTCTGACAACAGTGCATTGATGTTTGGATATCAGACACTTGGACATTGAACCTATTTATCATTGATTAATACGTAGTGTGTGGAATGTATTCAGATAAATGTCACCATCTCTTCAGTTGGAAGAAAGACATCATGACATGTACAACACAGTTTAATGTGTGTATAATCCACAAGGAATGGAGAAAAAAGGGGTTGTGCTTACAAAATCTGCCATATCTATATTTTTCTGTTGATTTCTTTCATTTTCAACACATGAAAGTATATTAGGTGGTTTATAAAAACAACAAATCTTTGATATAGTCAGGCGAGGACAGGGGAGGTGGCTGAGGGGGCGCGCGCCTCGGTAATTCTGCAAAAAAGCAGCAACAGCCCATTTTGGCACAATTTAGCCTTTCAGCACCCCCCGGTAACGTTGACGTTCAATCCTGGATCCGCCTCTTGTAGTGACTGCATTAAGGTCAAGATCATCATTAACGTGCACAATTTCTTTTTGCTAACATAGTAGCTGGGGGAAAAGTTACCTGGGTACCTCATTTTAAGCTCAATAGCTCTTTTTAATAATTGAGATATGTAATAATATTCCTATTATTTTCTTTCTTGGTTGAAGGCTTCAGGTTTGTTCAGGTTTGTGCTTGAATTTTATTCGTTCATTTGCATGGCATTTTTGTTCATGAGAAAAGGGCTTTTCAGGCCCTATCAATTAGATGCGCTTATATTATCAATAGAAAGATTTTCTGTCAAGGCAGCATCTAAAATATAAACTAGTATTTTGTATCTTGTTCAACTTTGTGAAAATCACGTATGCAGTATGAAATTTATGGGATTTCTAGAAACAATTTTTGAAAAATTTAGTAAATTGTTTTTTGGGGGTATTTTTGTATTTTTGCCTGATTTCCAAGGTGACCATTGAGGGCTCATTTTTCAGCAGCATCACGTGTCCAGCGATGGTTTGTGTTAGGCAGCCGCTAGATGTATTGAACTATGTTTACTGGGTTTAGTCAGTGTGATGCAGGGTTCGCCAGTTTCTTCCATAGGCGGAAAATACGTGTTTTTTTCCGCTTGGAAGAAACCAGTTTCTTCCAGTTTTATTCCGTGAAAATGGAAGAAACCTAAAAAAAAGTCATTTAAATACTTATTTTAATGCAAATGATTATATATTGGTTTTCATAATATTATTTAATGACCGGAATATCTAGGGACCATTGCTATTGCTCATTAGTTTTATACCTCTATACCTACTTGATTTCATAAGAATACCAATAATACTTAAATTATTATGGATACTCAAAATGTCATTGATTCCTGCCTAATCAAGAATGATAATAACATCCAGATTTTAGTTGGGCTTTAAATCAACTGAGTCTGCTGGTATCATGAGTGAGGCCTATATTTAGTTTTCTTGGAAACAAGAGAAACCACACATTCCAGAAAATGTAGAGGCAGGTTTGGGTGTGTTGGTCTGAGCTGTAGGTGCCTGATACTGGAGTGGAGCAATGTGAACTCAGATAACCTAGGCTTTCTACATGGTACATAAAACAATTGAAATGGCACAAGCTTAAAATCTTGTCTTTTAATTTTATGTAGACAGCCCCCCCCCCCCCCCCCCCCCCCCCCTGAGTTCATTTCAAAATGAATAGAGGGGGTCGAAAGCCAGATCCGATGGGAAACATTTTGATTAAAGTCCAAGAAGGCGACTCACGAAAGCAGTTTGCAAAGGCTGGGACATAAAACAAAAGTGTTAAGGCAGGTAGAATGAAAGCGCATTATAAAACCTGTGTAAGGGGCGCAGATCTAAGGCCGAAAGTCGCGTCTCCGTTTAGCAAAAAACCCAAATTTGGAGTTACATTAATAGGATTTGTCTGGCTTAAGTATGTTCAAATATACGGTGTCTGGAAAAGTTTTTTACAAGGTTTTGCATCAGTGGTGTAGGCGTTAGGACTTAATGAACATTCAAATGTTGCAGAATTTTGTTGCAATCCATATTCCTTTCCTGGTGTAACAACAATATAAATAATTTATCGTTGTTATTTTGTGATGTTGAAGGAGTGATTGGTGGATCTAAAACACACACTAATTGTGATTAAAGTTGTTGCTCAGGTGTGTATGTTGCAGAAAATTATGCAAATTTTGATTTTAATCACCTTGGATCACTTTCGTTTATTAATTTCATCGTCACAAATACTAATCAGTGGAAATCTGGACTGCAATATATTCTATGAACTAATCTACACCTGTCCCAGTCATAAGATGAATGCCACAAATAAAGAAAGTTACGTTACAAATATACTGCTTTATTTGGTTAAAGCCGTTGAAATTTTGTTTAGATACAACATGTGACAATACAGCCTGTGTTCTTTCAATAGCCACGTGTGGAGCCGCAACATTACCAAGTGTCAGCATAATGCGTCCGTGTCAATAGAATGAAGCCCATTATGACGTAGAAAACGCAGCAGCGGGCGGTCGGGCCTACAGCCTGTCAAACCATGTGAGTTTATAATGCCACGCTTGTCGTACGTCTAGGATTTGAATTTTGCCTGCCGCCTTGAATAGAAAACAGTCAAACATTTAATCACGCTTTTGTTTTTAAATTCACATCATATCATCAAAGAAGCGGTATGCCGTTACATAAGAATAAATATAATCATTCATACATTGATATATTTGATTTCGTGACTTGTGGAAGACGCTCTTGATCTCGCTATAAGTGTTAAAGACCTCGCATTCCATATTATGCAAAATGCATCCATGCTGGAGAAAAGTACTAGTTCGAATGTGAAAAAAGATATAAGACAGAATAAAGGTTAGGGCATCACATCCTGGTAAGATATAAGATATTAACACATACCGTTTATATGCCCACCCGATTCATTGCCTTCAAGGGACATTGCCACATTTTGCATATAGGCGCCATAAATTTTTGTCAATTGTGTTTGATTTTATTTGTTAGGACTCGGTTGGAAAAAAAATACGAAGCACATGCCAAGAATTGATATATGCCATACCTTACCACATTCTGTGGAGGTTTTAATTATTTTGCCAATATTCACTGGACAGTGTTGCCAGGAATTAAACTCACCTCTTATTCAATGGGGATCACCAGCACCATTATTACCCCAGACAGCTACAGCATCTGACGGTTTAGATTTTAGATCTCATTTAGCAATAGTAATTTGGCAAATTAATAAATTCATGATATTCAGGAGGGGGATGACCCAAACCTTCAACACTTCACATATACAGACAGGTTGCATCTGTATTGACCATGCTTAGTAACATATTTTAATAAAACACTACAACAGAAGAGGCAGGGAGACTTAACCCAAGCCTGTATCAGACAGAAAATCTGTATATCTACACTTTACATTCTGTAAGTCCTTGCAACAGAACATTCGTACTATAGACATAAATTAGTACATGTAGATGTCCATGAATATATCCAGAGATGCAGAGAGGGATCCGCCAACCTCACCCAGACAGGACGCATCTGTATATTCACTCACTCTTTCAAATTGCTTTCAACAAGTTTTTGTCATATAAGCTGATATTGGATCTTTAAACTAAAGACTTGCATCTAATAAGGCCGACAGATGAGGAGAGGGATGTGACCCAACCATCCAATTCATACACTCAACATCTGAATATAGTTAAAGTAAGGAGCAGCCCCTAAGCATGAAATTTTATAGAACGTATATAACTTCAAGTTATATCTTCCAATTCATCATATTATATACTTAATTGTCATATTGTTGGGGGGGGCTCAAAAAGGGTAAAAAATAAAACACCCTCCCCTAAAAGCAACAAACTCAAATGTGGGAGGGTGGGAGGGTTTTGACGTGAACCCCACAGATGTATTGGTATAGGCAAGTGACAGCCCAAGAGGTTCACACAAAAGCTGAGGAGCGTGACGCGACCCGATTGTCTAGACGGCCCGCTACTAACAAAAGGCGGCGGATGCTTAACCCTGATTCATAAGACTCATCCCCCACAACCTACAAAACGGGACAAACCTGGAAGCCCTTGCCTTAGACACACGTTTCTAGTGAAATGCTGCGCAACTCAAATGTGGCTTTTCACCTGAAATGTAAAAAAACACAGTGGTTAACATCTTTCTTTGTGTGGTACAAATCATTATTTTGTAATAAAAACTTACTCCGGGGTGGTTTTATTCCATG